>PVIW01004218.1:0-13318 GCA_004026585.1 Noctilio leporinus | reverse complement strand
CCTTTTAAAAGCTGTATTTCTTGAGTTAATTTTAGTGCCTCCTCTAGGGATTAAATTATGCATCTGAACTCATCACAGATACTTCCGTTTAATACTGTATTACTTTCCTACAGCTGTTGTAACAAAGTACCACAAACGGGGTGGCTTAAAACAACAGAAATATATTCTCTCACAGCTCTGAGGTCACTACTCTTACTGCAGTCCGTTGCAATCAGGAGAGCCCCCGACAGGTACAGCTGCTAGTTTTCAGTTTACCCAACTTTGGCCTAGCTATTTGGCTCCCTGAAGTGGGGGAGGGGAGGGGATTGGCGTGGCCCCAGACAACTGTGTCAGACTCCCATTGTTCTTACTCAGAGCTCAGTGCTTTTTTTATGGATAATCACCACTAATTTGTTGTATGTTGTCCGGTCAATTTATAGAGCCCTAAAATTGTTCTTGATTCGTCCAGTGTTGTGCTCACTTTTTTTGAGGAAAGAATGTGTTGAACACCTTCCTCAGTCTGCCATACCAGATGTAGAAAACCACTGGAATAAATTTGCAATATAATTCTCATACCATGTACTTCATCCACTTAAAGTACACAACCCAATGACCCTTTAGCATGCATCTACCATACTATTGAGGACTATGGAAGACTATACCAAATAGAGAAATTGGAAGAATTACCTATAAAGTTGTGCATAAGAGTAGATGAAAAACTACAAGCCAAGTGGTAGCCATGAAGAAAATCAGTGTAGCAAGTGAAGAGGAAGGGGTGCCTGGTACTGCAGTTTGGGAAATGTCTCTGTTAAAAGAACTTTGGCTTCCAAATATAGTCAGGTTTCAAAATCTGCTCATGGAGGGTTCCAGGTTATGTCTCATCTCTGAATACTTTTCCAAGGCTCTAAGAACTACTTGGATTTTATCCTTCCTGATCAGTTTATGGATTCTTCACTTGTTAAAAAGCATTTGTACTAAATCCGACAAGGGACTGTATTTTGTCACTCAAGAAGAGTTCAACACAGAGACTTAAAACCTCAATATCTATTGAGTGATGACAAAGGAACAATTAAACTGGCTGATTTTGGCCTTGAGTTTTTGGAATACCATTAGAGTATACAGTATTCATAAGGTATTAACACTTTGCTATACAAAGTTTGGCCCACAGTATTGTTGGGGTCAGCTCACTATTTGACTCCAGTTGACATTTGCAGCATAGGCACCATATTTGTGGAATTAGCAACTAAGAAACCACTTTTCCGTGGGATTCAGAAATTGATCAACTCTTTAGAATTTTCAGATCTTTGGGTACCCCCAGCAATGAAATGTGGGCCAAAATGGTATCTTTACAGGACTGTAAGACTATATTTCCTAAGTCAAAACCAGTTGTCAAAAGCTTGAGTGAAAATGGCTTGAATCGGCTCTAGAAAATGTTAGTCTGTGATCCTGCCAAACACATTTCTGGCAAAATGGCATGGAATCCTCCATATTTTAATGATTTGGACAGCCAGTTTAAGATGTAATTTTCTGACAGTTTCCACGTGTTGCATTGAGAACACACAGTTATATTTTTTACTGTCAACTCTATTTTTGTCTTGTGTGTTTTTGTTTTCTTTATAAAACTTGTAACTTAAGTAACTTAAAAATGTAAATATTGCTTTATGCGAATTTAAGTAATTCTGTAGGTGTGCAGATCTTACAGCAACTACTTGTTACCGTAACTATAAATCTAAAATAATAAAGTACACAACTCAGTGGTTTTTACATATTCACAGGTGTTAAACTATCACCAAAAATTTGAAACATTGTTGTCATTTCAAATTCCACTGCTCTTTTGCTATCACCCCCCTGTCCCCTCATTACCCCCTGCTCCTAAGTGGTAGTTAAGCAACCACTTATCCACTAGATGCCATCTCTTTTTTTCTTAATTAGCCTAGCCAGAGGCTTATTTATTTTGTGTGTGTGTGCTTTTTTAAAAAGATTTTTAAATTACATTGTTTTTTGAGAGAAGGGCAGGGAGGGAGGGAGGAAGAAAGGGAGAGAAACATCAGTGTATGGTTGCCTTTCACCTACCTCCAGTTACAGACCTGGCTGGAGACCTGGCTGGCTTGCAACCTAGTTATGTGTCCTGACAGAATCGAACCAGTCACTTTTGGGTTCACAGGCTGGTGCCAATCCACTGAGCCACCAGCTAGGGCTCTCCATTTTGTAAATTATATATTTTTAAAGAACCAGGTTTTGGTTTCATTGATTTTCTCTATTGATTTCCTATCCTCAGCTTCATTGATTCATGCTCTAATTTCTACATCTTTTCTCCTACTTACTTTGCATTTCTTACTTTGTATTTAATTTCCTCCCCCTCTCTAGTTTCCTAAGGTAGAAAGTAAGGTGATTGATTTTAGGGCTTTCTTTTTTCCCAATACATATATTTAATGCTATACATTTCCCCTAAGTAGTACTGCTTCACTGCATCCTAGAAATTTTCATTAAGTTGTCTTTTCATTTAGTTGAAAATATTTTTTAAATTCTCTTGAGTTTTTTTTTTTTAAGATTTTATTTATTATTTCCAGAGAGAGAGGAAGGGAGAGAGTCAGAGAGGGAAAGAAACATCAATGTATGGCTGCCTTCAGCTATGGACCTGACTGGAGACCTGGCTTGCAACCTGGTTACGTGCCCTGGCTGGGGAATTGAACCAGTAACCTTTGGGTTCGCAGTCTGGTGCCTTATCCACTGTTCTACCAGCCAGGGCAATCTTGAGATTTCTTTTTTGACCCATGTTATTTAGAAGTGTGTTATTTAACCTTCAGGCATTTGGAGATTTTGCAGCTATTTTTCCTGTCATTGATTTCTAGTTTTTCTATTGTCACCTGAGAGCATATATATAGGATTTCTATTCTTTAAATTTTAAAGGTGTGTTTAGAGCCCAGAATGTGTTCTTTTTTAATTTTTTTAAAGATTTTATTTATTATTTTTCAGAGAGAGGGTAAGGGAGAGAGGCAGAGAGGGAGAGAGACATCAATGTATGGTTGCCTTTCATCTGCCTCCAGCTATGGATCTGGCTGGAGACCTGGCTTGCAACCTAGTTATGTTGCCCTGGCTGGGAATCGAACCAGCGACCTTTGGGTTCGCAGGCCGGCCCCTTATCCACTGTGCTACCAGCCAGGGCCCCAGAATGTGTTCTATGTTGGTGTATATTCCATGTGCTGTGGGTTTATTGATAAGACATTAACAAAAATCCTTTATATCTGTATCTTTATTTGAACAATTTTCTATAATAGCTAGGAGAGTACAGCATTAATAACACACATTTACTAAATACAACATTAGACAACTACAAATTTAGAGCTTAAATGTCAATCTGATTTTGTTTTGGTTTTCATCTTAGCACTAGGTGATATCTAGTGAAAACCCATGTTTCAAAGGCTTTTGTTGATATGAGGTGAATTATTAACTTATTTTTATAAACTCCATGTGAGATATGCTGGGAAGGGTACTGTTTAAAACTAGAGTTGGTTGACAATGCCTTTCATTTTTCAGTACTTCTGCTACCTTTTTAATGGATGAATACTATACTTAAGAACTTCTAAAAGATTAGCTATAGCATGTTTTTCTTTGTAGATCAAAGTAGAATTCCTTTTCCAGGTCCAACAAGAAAAACTATTTGTAAAATTGCAACGTTCAATTTCATTTTAGTTAAAAAGCATATCCATCTCATAGTAAATTAACAAAGTTAATAATTAAAATACAACGTTAAATGTCATGAGCCCATTTCTGTGCAACACTGTTAGAGCAATTTAAATGACCAAGACACAAAAAAAGTCAATGTTACTTTCAGGATTCCACAAAAATACATAACTAGGAGTTATAAATTACAATATACATATCCACATTTAAAGGAAAAATCAGTATTTGTTGGATAAAAATTAAATGGCTCAAATGATTTTGAAAGCTTGCAATGTAGTCTAAAATTTTATAACATATGGTAACAATAAGGTATTGGAAAAATGCATAAAAATGTACCGACCTACCAAGCACTGAATTACACATTCCAGTTTCAAGTCAAAAACATTTTTCTTCCAAATATTTCAGGCAATATTACAGTATTTAAAAAGTCATTTTCAGATATTTATGACTTTAATAACATCCATTAAGTTAAGCTAATGAACATTTTAGCTAGACCAAATAATAAAATTAAAAAAAAAAGTATAAAATGCATTTTGGCAGATATGTTGCTTAGTACTTTTCAGTTCCTGATCTACTGCAAAGCCACTAACTCCAGGTTGATTCAATTTTGAGTAATAAAATGGATTAGAATTTATCGTCCTCTTTCTTGTTTTCAATCTTTTATTATACCAGGTTCTTAAAAATTATTTTTAAAGGATATCCATGAAAAATTTTACAGTTGTTAAGAAAAGTTCGGTGGCAAACAAGCCATTTACATATTACCAAGAATCTAACATTTCTGTATTTCTCCCGTAGGTTCACCTGCTTCTTGCGACGCAGAGCCCCGCAACCTCAGGAACACTCTCTAAGCCCACGTTTCATCAGCTCTGAGACTACCGCTGCCCCAGAGTTTTAATACCTGTTTGCAACTAACAGAAAAGAAAGGAAGAAATAATAGCTGGGGAAGGACCGTGCAGACAAGGGAGAAAGAAATTTGTGGTTGGAGGCCACACCCAACCAAAACCCTCACAAAACCTTGAGAAACAGGGCTTGATGTTCTCTCCAGGCAAGCTATCCCCGTACAGAGGAAACGTTGCAGAGAACTTAAGGCAGCTCCAGGAGGGAAGGGAGCAGGGGTTAAGGCGGCCCTCACAGCACAGCCTGAGAAGAAATTACAATGCACTTATCCATGAACAGAGGTCACAGCAATACACAGCCTCTCCAACGCACATGCACACAGCACACCTCCTAGCTCCAAATAAACACAGCAACATGCACACAACTGCAATGTTCAAGCACACCCTGGCTTGCAGAGCGGGGTGTGCTGAGAGTGACCTTCCTCTCCACCTTGGAGAGGCGTTCACTGCTTTCCATCAGGTTGAGACAGTCTGCTACTAATTCATGACCCAAACATGGAGTACTGCACCCTCCGAGGGAGCACTGATTCATTACCAAAGTCAAACCTAGTAGGTTACTATGACGAAAAGAAAACTACTGAGCTCCAAGCTCTAGGCCCTTTGTCTCTCTAGTATGAAGAACTATCGCTCGGGATTGCTCATTGCTCCGTTCCCACGTGCAGTTGCTAACTTGGATAAAGAGAAAGCACCTCCTGCTGCAGGCACCCCACAGGTACCAAGAGGAACAGATGTAACCTCAGGACTTGTTCCTCTCCTAGCATCCACCCACACACCACTACTGCTGCACATGGGAAGGTGGCTGGAGGGCTGCGGGACCTCGGGCAAGTCTGACCTTACCCTCTCCAACGATCATCAGCAGGTGAGCGTAGCTACCTTTTCTACCTTCCAGTGCCGCTGTGAGGATACAGTGAGGTAACAGAGAAAGCGTGCTGAAGTAAAGCATAGCCAATGCAAGGTACTGTTCTGCACAACTTTCAACTGGAGAATTTAAGGGTCAGTTATTTTTGTTTTCTGTTTTATCCTCAATAGTTGAAGTACCCAGAGGATACTTGATTGTGCTTCCTGGGCAACTAACTCTATGAACTGGTGACTCTGTGTGTATGTGTGTGTGTTTTATGGGAGGGTGGGGAGGGGAGGGGAGGAGAGGAGAGACTGAGAGAAACCCTGTGTGAGATCTTCTCAGGATGGTTGGCAGGTGCCCCTTTACCTGGGGTTACCAGGAAAGTACTTTCTCACAACAATCACTATACTGAAATTCTACTAAAATATTTTCATAGCCTTCCCCAGTTATTAATATTTGATCTATGTTGTACATCATTACCCAAGAAGAGCCAACTCTCAATTATTCATTGAAATAGAGCAAATTATATTGATCCAATCCCCAAAGCTCCTTTTAATTGGCTTTGGAATGTATGTATTTGCACTTTTGCTCCTCCAACACAAGTGTCAGCTATGTGGGGATTTTTCAAAACTTCCAAAGGAACTATGAAACCACATTTGTAGGTTTTATGCCCTCACCTTCATAGTCAACTCTCGGGCCGATCAAAGCCTTAACCAAAGAAAAGTGGTACGGGAAACTGCTTCTAATTTTTCAATTTTGCATTCCAGGGTGGGAGATGAATCTGTAAGCAAGGTGAGTGGGGAGGAGAGTATTCAAAAGGGGCTACTAAGACAACGAACTGCTGTTGTCTTATGATCTTCCTTTGAATTCCTATTCAAAGAAAGGGATTCTGAAAAGGTAATAGAGGAATATTGAGAAAGTCCCAGAGGAATTACGAAAAAGTAAATCAGTGATAATGTTGATGAATGTTCTAGAGGGAAGTGAGAACAAGAAGTTGTACAAAGATTGGCCTGAAGGTAAGCCACCAGGCAGGCTGGGGGCAGCTGAGGACTGACTCCATCCACTGATTCCAGGCAGTCAGATCAGGAGAGTAGGCACACGATGGAACACAAAGTTTGCATGAGGGAAGGCGAGGAGCGAACAGGTACATGGGCGGGTGAAAGGGTGCTGGAGGTGTGTTTGAAGCTGCAAGACAAAGTGTGGATGGACAGAAGGAAGGGTGAGCAGTCCTCAAAGTGGCCAAAGGACATCCAGAGTCAGCAGATAGTGCTGCATCCTCGAGCAGTGCACAGAGTCGTCACCAGGCTGCGGGTTCCCTGGTGCTGAGGTGCTCCTGTTAGGACTGCAGATCTTTAGGCTGCTAAAGGAAGTTAATTCAGATCCCCATCTGGGGTTCCGGGTAGGCTATGGAGGAAATGGGACAGCAGAATCTTTGTGTGGCCATCCCCGAACAGGACAGACTCTGGCCCAGGAGTGGACAAGGTTGCCGCACTTCCCAGCAGAAAGACAGCGCTCAGGAGAGAGGCAAAGGCCTAGACTACAGACACTTCAGTTTCGAGTTGTCTGGGAGTAAGAGAAAGAGCTGCAGTGGCAGTACGGGTTCCAGTGTGGCCTTGAAGGCCTGACGAGATTGAGGGTGTGTGTGGGACACGCTACCGACACTGAACTTCAGGGCCCGGGGAGGTTTCCAGGCCTGAGGGGACAGTGTACACCATGGTGCCATTTTTCTTTTAAGCATCTTCCTACCTAATTCCCATCTATGCTCTTTAAGTATGACACATTCAGTACTAACCAAATGGTTATGAGACCATTGAAAACCACATTGACAAACCAGGCAAAACTGAGAGAATTTGACTGAATGAGTAGTGTTTGGGTTGGTTTTGCAAATAAATAAACGTATACAAACTGAGTACAGCAGGACATGATTCAAGTAAAATTACCTAAACGAATTAACTTTCTAGAAGCATGGGCATCAATCATCTACATTGAAGCTACACAGACCTGTGATATTATATTTTATTAATCCCTCAGACTTAACAGGCACCAAACGTTGCTCTTGGCATCGGAAGATACACTTACTGCTTGCAGCTCACTTCTCTAGGACCAAGTGCCAAGAGGAGAGAATGTTAGACATGGAAGGACCTTAAGACTCAGTTGTCCAACCCTCTTATTGTATAAAAGAGGAATTTGAGGCCCAAATAAGTTAGCAGACAGTATTTATCTTTTAATAACAATCTTTATCATTGATTTTAAATTTTTTGACTTCCATGAATAATATTGCACATATTTTAATAAAATGTCATTTTAATAAACCATCTAGGAGTTAAATTATATAAATCTATGATTGTAATGCAGAACCAGAGCTTCTAATGAATCTGCTTTTGCACAACCTGAAAGATTTACTGTATAAGATATCTAAGAAAAAATGCAGAATATGTTTCATTGGAATTTCAAAATAAAAACAGAATCTGGATCTTATCGAGCCAAATTCTCTATAAAAGTCAGCAATCTTCTTATTTCTTACATAAGTCAGTGTTTCTAACATGATGCTCTTTAGAGTACCTAGCAGTACTGAGAACATGTGTAGATGTTGCGAAGCCTAAAAAAATGGAACCATAATTATTTATTATATGCCTTCTTTTGTATAATTTATAGGATAACCAAGGTTTCAAGACCTGAATCATGAATATTCTGACAATGCTCTCTGCGACTGAGATGAATTCTTAATAAATTAAGAAGAAGAAAGAAAACCTGTCAAGACTGAATATATGCACTGCAGGAATCAGATCTGGGAACTAAAATTAAGTCACTTCACAGAACACTATACCCTGCTGTGATAACCACCCAGGGAAAAATAATGAGCACATCAGTGTAATATGTCCTGAATAAATAATGACATCAACAATTACCATTCTAATCCTACCCCTAAATGTCAAATTTTATTATTACACAACTTTCCAGTGTCCACTACTTGTGCAGGTGAATCTGGAGATACTTGCACATAATCCAGTTAAAACTGTGATCTGATTGAATTGTAAACAGAACTTATAAAAGAGAAGCTTATTGTTGTAGGGCCTAACAATATCGCTTGCATTTTAAAGAACAAAGTATATAGCAGCAATTTAAAATGCTCAGGAAACTATAGTACAAATGGACTTCTATGCTATATATAGCAAACCAGCATTCTCTTAACATCTCTATATCATAAAGACACACATAAGAAAGTTATTTGACTAACTACTATACATACTGACAATTTATTTCTTTGATCCAGTTCAACAACATCAACACTGATTCCTAAACTGGTATGATATGCACTCACTAGGGATTTCTCTCCTGGTTATCACAGAGGAGGTTCTCTGTTGGTACCTCGCTAACAACAGCTCATATCTGGAACTTATGTTTTTTATACTATTTAGATGCAGTGCTAGATTTAAGTAAATGCTGGCAGCTAAAGACACATTTTCCCCTTCCTTCTGTCATTCACCTGCATATATGCTCAGGACACTAACTGATCAAGGGTGGGTGTTGCTATAAAGGTAACACAGCACAAAGGAATGTAACTTTCTTTCCAAGGTGATGCAGGTTTGGAAGATAATCACATTTTCTTTAAAGATGTGTTTTCAGACGCTCACTGGAAATAATGGGTTCTTATTTCAGGCAAGAAGTGCGTTGTCACTGTTTGCCTTGACATCGCTTTGCTTCAGACTCGGGATATGAACCCCAGGCCCAGGCTGGCTGGGATCTGGATGGTCTCCAGTGCGAGGGAGGATGGGTTAAAAGGAAAGGTGACGGGGAAGATGTGTTTAGCATCCATGAGCAGCTGAGGAGAGTCTTTCCTGTCGCGCAAACGCATCTGGAACATTAAAAACAAAAGACAGGGCATCAATTCTTTGAACCTAAAAAGAAAGTTTTCTTTTGCCAATAATCCTACATAAAACTCCCCAACTAATGAAAAATGTATACATTTGCTTTAAAAATCACTTCATTTTTCCAATAAGCTATGATTTAAAAACTTAACGCACTGTAAAAATAAGATAATATAATTACAAAACATTATCCTTTAACAAATTGTAAAATTTCTGTTCAAAATACTGTGTTGGTGAATCAAAGACAAAGAACCTGGGAGATCTTACCTGTATAGTACGAATAAATGACACAGAGACTCTTTCTTCAAACTCGTTAACTGGCGTATACAAATTCAACACTTTGACAATCTGTGAGAAATAAAATGATAGAAATTTTCAGCATATTTTCTTTCTTTCTTTTTTAAAAAAGATTTTATTATTTTTAGAGAGAGGGGAAAGGAGAGAGGCAGAGAGACATCAATGTATGGTTGCCTTTCACCTGCCTCCAGCTACGGACCTGGCTGGAGACCTGGCTTGCAACCTGGCTGTGTGCTCTGGCTGGGAATCAAACCAGTGACCTTTGGGTTTACAGGTCGGCACCTTATCCAGTGTGCTACCAGTCAGGGCCGTTTTCAGCATATTTTCTTTCAAGTGCACGCTGGGTGCTAATGATCTGGAAAACTAAATGATTTGTGCATACAGCTTTCGGTTCTACCAAGGCTGGGGTGGAACAAGATGTGGGAGGGAGATGGTCTAAAGGCCCATGTATCTTTACTATTTGAAATTTTATAATAAAAATGTATTCATCTTGTACATTTTAAGAAGCAATGTTAATTTGGAAAAACATTCAAACTGTAGAAAAAAATACAATGTGAACAGCAAAAGTGCCCCAACTCCCATTCTCCCACCTCCCTAAGTGGCAATTTTTGACAGTGTGCTTATTATCCATCTAGCTGCTTTCTATAAATACTTTATGTATAACCCATGCAAGATTTCTATGCTATATGAGATACGTGATGAACATTGAGAAGGTCCAAGAGTAAGCACAGAAATAAGTGGGCAAATCAAAAACAGGCAGGCATACACCGTACCTTCCCTCACGGTGTTGCCACTTTCCCCAAAGTCCTCCCTTCTCCTCTTCTTGCTCCTTAAATTTAGTGCCCTCTTTGATGGGACCTCTGAACAGTCAGTTATCACCCCTCAGCACTTCCTGTAGAGATCTCAACACTGAACTTGCTAGAACTTCTTACAGTAGAATCAGATGGCTATACCTATCTTCCCTGCTAAACTTGAAGCTCTTTTTAAGCAGGGATTGCTCCTTGTTTATTGAAGTATTTCCCCCAGCAACAGATATGTTTTCTTGAGATAGCAACTCAATTCACCATTTATTGAACTGAAAAAATAAGAATTATTTGTCTTAAAATCGAGAAATCTGGCCCTGGCTGGTAGCACAGTGGTTAAGGCACCGGCCTGTGAACCCAAAGATCGCAGGTTCGATTCCTCAGCCAGGGCACATAACCAGGTTGCAAACCAGGTCTCCAGTCAGGTCTGTGGCTGGAGGCAGGTGAAACGCAACCATACATTGATGTCTCTCTCCCTCTCTGCCTCTCTTCCTTCCCCTCTTTCTAAAAATAATGAAATAAAATCTTTAAAAAAAAAAAAATCGAGAAATCTAAAAAATCATTCAATTATAAAATAATATGAAAACTTATTTTTTGGAATATAAGCCCCATTTGTTTTGTTCATGGTTGTGCCTCAGAGCCTGGAATGTTATGCACAACACTTGGAGGCTGCATTGTCTACATCAACCAATAGTTACTGAAATGTGTTCCTTTCTGGTAAAATTTTTAAGATTTGTATACATATATGTCTTCTCTGATGCAGAGGAAGTTAGTTAGCTCAGAAATAAGAGCAATAGCTAGAGCACTTCGTTATCTGCTGAAATACGGTCCGGGGTGAGTGTTCAGTGATCTCACAGCACAGAGCTGCTTCACCTGGGCAGTAGTTAAAGCATTGCACATGGAACAAATGGCTTCTGCGTCATCATCTGTTTTCTTCTTCACTTGCAAAAGCTGAGCAGCCTGAATGAGAGGCTCCAAGGTTTCTTTAGCCCCACTGTTCATCAGGTTCTTGTCTCGCAGCCATTCTTCCAGTTGACTGACATTGTACCTGTCCCGAGAGAGGTGGGGAGAGAGAGAGAGAGAATGCAAATTTACTGAACACTGTCATAAATGTCTTAATTTTCTGGGTATGGCTTTGTCAGGAATTTCAGTTAAAATGACAAGCAGTAATCTTGTTCACTTTTTAAAAACCTTATCAGTTATGCTTAACAATTATCATTATAAAAAGTCATGAGGTTTATAATCATAATTATATAAGGGTAAAAGATTAGAGGATATAATTATCTTTAATGCAAGATAAGTAAGTAGCCATTATAGCAAAAGTTATGAAATAAGACTTGCTAAAAGATAAAACAGAACCCAACATATAGCTGTGTCCTTATTACTTGGCTGACCAGAAAACACTTTTAACTTCTCTTACAATGTCAGATGTGATAATCCTTTAAATCCTCTCTTTCTTAAGTCCAACTGAATAACAAAATCTGTCACATTGTGCTCCAGCCCTCTTTATGGAAGAGCCTAGGTGAGGGGGACAGTGGCCTGAGGAAGCTCAGGGATGGGAGAGGAGAAAAGTAAGTGGGGGCCACCGGAAGAGAAAAAGGCCCCAAGAAACTACACAGGTGCTGAGTTGGCAAGTGCGGGCAACCAAGTAACAGTGGCTCTTGAAAGAAAATGAGGTAAGTGGACACAGTTGGAACTTAATAACCAGGCAAGTAGGAGGAATTATGATAGGTGCTTCAAATGTATAAACAAAGCTTAGGAGAAAGAAATTCTACTACTTGGATGTAAGGCATTAATGTCAGCTACAATGGATATGGGTCAGAATGGGAAATTTGAAAAGAATGCCAAGGTTTCCTGAGATTAAGTAACTAAAGACTTTTGTAAGAGAAATCCTTTTTTCCCCTCTCTTATGAATATTCTATTGGTTTGAAAATAAAGTAATTTGCAAAATAAATTCTATTAGATAATAAGGTTATACTGAGGGCATCAAACTAGGTACAGTGCTTCCTAAAACATAGAAGAGTGTATTTCCAGTGTCAGTGAAAGATTTGTTAGATATGCTCTTGTTGCCATGGGTACAAAAAGTTACTTTGTTAAAACAAATTTTTAAAGGTAATCAAATGTTTAAAATTTCATTATCATTAGCTATTTTGCTATTGCATAATTAAAACACACACAAAAGAAGAGGAAATATCAACAAATGGTGTTGGGAGAACTGGACAGCAACATGCAAAAAGATAAAACTAGACCACCAACTTACACCATACACCAAAATAAACTCAAGATGGATAAGATTTAAACATAAGCAGTACCACCATAAAGGTCCTGGAGAAAAATATAGGCAGTAAACTTTCAGATGTCCTACGCAAAAATATGTTTACTGATACTTCACCAAGGGCAAAGGAAATCAAAGAACGAATCAACAAATGGGACTATATCAAATTGAAAGGTTTCTGTTCAGCTCAAGAAAATATCAGCAAAATTTAAAGGGAACCAACTGTATGGGAAAACATAATTGCCAATGATACCTCAGACAAGGGTCTGATCTCCAAAATATATAAAGAACTAATGCAAATCAACACCAGGGAGACAGACAGCCCAATTAAAAAATGGGCAAAGGACCTGAACAGACAACTCAATGAGGAAGATATACAAAGGGCCCAGAGGCATATGAAAGAATGCTCAACATCGTTAGTCATCAGAGAGATGCAAATTAAAACTGCATTAAGATACCACCTCACACCTGTCAAAATGGCAATCATCAGCAAATCAACAAACAACAAGTGTTGGCGAGGATGCGGGGCAAAGGGAACCCTCATCCACTGTTGGTGGGAATGTAGGCTGGTGCAGCCACTGTGGAAAACAGTATGGGGTTTCCTTAAAAAACTAAAAATGGAACTGCCTTTTGATCCAGCAATTCCACTACTTGGACTATACCCAAAGAATCCT
>PVIW01004217.1:0-139629 GCA_004026585.1 Noctilio leporinus | reverse complement strand
GGAAACCCCATACTGTTTTCCACAGTGGCTGCACCAGCCTGCATTCCCACCAACAGTGTATGAGGGTTCCCTTTGCCCCGCATCCTCGCCAACACTTGTTGTTTGTTGATTTGCTGATGATTGCTATTCTGACCGGTGTGAGGTGGTATCTTAATGCAGTTTTAATTTGCATCTCTCTGATGACTAGCGATGTTGAGCAGAATGTAAAGTCTTATATATATAGTCCATTATCTGATCCATGTGCACTATTGCATATCAGTTCAGCCATTTTTTCCATTCAAATGTGATAGTCCAGCTATATAATAATATTTGTAGTTCTCAGAAAACACCCTGTCCCTTGTAACTACAGTGTGTTGGCACCTGCCCTTTTTTCTGCCTTGTCTTCCCCAGGATGGATCTAAGATCTGTTTAGTCTTAAAACACTCAGTTTACAGTATTTCGCTCTAGGAAGCTTTTCCTTTCTTTCTTTCTTTCTTTCTTTCTTTCTTTCTTTCTTTCTTTCTTTCTTTCTTTCTTTCTTTCAGTTTTATTGTTGTTGTATTACATCCATCCCCTTTTTGCTCTTTAGGAAGCATTTTCTGACCTGTTTCCCATGGTCCTATAAGTCTGCACTGGAGTTGTTTTCTCAATGCTTGCAGGACACTTCACATCTAATTTGCTCAGAGTAGGCTTCCTTTGGTGCTAGAGTTTTTAATGTCCTGGTCTGATTCTCTCCGTAGACCCTTGCCTTTTGTGTCTGTGTCTTCACAACTATGAGTGTGTGTAGCAGCATACGGTAGATGTGAACTAAAAATTTGATTTCTTGTCCTGTAATTTATGAACTCTTCATTTATCAGAGATTAGGTTTCTTAGAATCTCATTCTTCCCAATCTCCCAGTTGCTGACGTGGTTACCATGAAACCCATGCATAAAAATATGCAGATAAGAACTCTGCCAGAGAGTCAACAAGGCCCTTAAATCATATCTGTACAGCCTTTGCTTTGCATAGAAGTCTAACAAACTTCTTTGCCTAGTGTTATAGCTCACATTAGATTTAGAAGCAACATATTAGAAGATGGAGAAAAGTTATGTTGACAGAGATAAGGATATTGGCAAGACTAAAGCTCTGATATATTGATAGCCTGAGAAATCTAATTGGTACTCCAAATTCTACCTGCCATCATGAATACATTTATTTTTGTTCTATAGACTATGCTTGGAATATAATATTATTGCTTAGCAGTATGATTGGGGTGAACTTTCAAATATGTTGATGAACACAGTCCCTACATTGCTAAATAAATGAGATCTTGCTGAGTGTCTTTCTAAAAGCTGCAGGGTACTGGTGCCTTGATTCTAATCATTAAGTTACTTTTAGTTATATTCACATTACTAATAATGTAATATAGCATTATTATATTAGGGCATTTTTTTCTCTTTCTGATTTTTCATGTCACGTTTGGAAACAAATTGACCCTTTTCTCTTGGCTCTCCTAGTTTTTTTTTAAGATTTTATTTTATTATTTTTAGAGAAAGGGGAAGGGAGGGAGGCAGAGAGGGAGAGAAACATTAGTGTTTGAGAAACATAGTTTCTCATCCCTACATAGAGAAACATAGTTGCCTTTCACCTGCCACCAGCTGCAGACCTGGCTGGAGACCTGGTTATGTGCCTTGGCTGGGAATAGAACCAGCAATCTTTGGGTTTGCAGGCAGGCGCCTTATCCACTGTGCCACCAGCCAGGGCCTCTTATAGTTCTTTTAATCATGGAACTGGTACATTTTGTATTAACTCCCTCTGACATTGGTGGGGAAGAAAAAAGGGGGAGAGATTAATCCTCCATTTTTGTAGACTGGAATATTGAGGTGTGGCAGATATCATGTGGAGTAGCAGCACTACAAGTTCCTGTGCTGGGGGTTGGAACTATTTATCTTTGTGTGAATCACTGGAGACACGTTTCTCATGTCCCTCAATGTGGTTACTGTCATCCAGGGGAGGTTGGGCTGGGGATGCCAGAGGGTGGAGTGGATGTTGACTAATCTGTTAAGTAGCCTTTTATCTGAGAGTCTAATTTCTCATTGGTATTTCTTTTTTAAAAAAATACTACTTTATTGTTTATGCTATCATAGTTGTCCAACGTTTTTCCTCTTTGTTCTCCTCTGCCTATTCCACCCCCTGCTCCCACAGTTAATCCGCACATGGTTGTCCATGCCCATGGATCTTTCATACATGTTCTTGACTAATCCTTTCACCTTTTTTTAATCAGTCCTCACCTCCCCCGTCCCATTTTACCATTGTCAGTCTGTTCCTTGTTCTGACCAATAAGAAATGGTTGGAAATAGGGAATTTTGTTCTTAATTAGTCTCTGTAGGGATGAGAGGCTTATTTTTGAAGAATTTTAAGGAAATCTGATAAGCTCACTTCCCACGGGACTGAAAAATTTGGCAATTAAAAAGCTTTGACTGCTAGGAATTAGAGCCAGATTTTCCAGGGGCTAAGCTACCCTTGGGAGTTAGACTCATGGATAACTTTTGTACTTTTGGGACTTTTATATTCTACCTTCCCTAATGGCTCCGAAAGCTTCTTCCTTTTTTTTTTAAGGAATGAGTTTTAATTTTTTTTAAAGATTTTATTTCATTAATTTTAGAAAGAGGGGAAGGGAGAGAGGCAGAGAGGGAGATACATCAATGTATGGTTGCGTTTCACCTTCCTCCAGCCACAGACCTGACTGGAGGCCTGGTTTGCAACCTGGTTATGTGCCCTGGCTGGGGAATCGAACCTGCAACCTTTGGGTTCGCAGGCCGGCCTTATCCACTGTGCTACCAGCCAGGGTGGCAAAGACTTTTAAGTGGTTTATTGTCCCATTGTGTGCATATAAAAATCTTCACTATAGTTCATGTCACATTTATGCATTTTAATCAGGTCAGTTGATCACCTGCCACAAGCATAGGATTGCTTAATGCTTCATTATGTCTCTAAGAGAGATATTTCCCTTCTATCTTATATTATTAGACAATTATAATGCAATTACTGTGTTACCACAGTTTTACAGGTTGAGAGGCAGAGATCGGTTCTTTTGCTGAAGATCCTATTAGAAAATAGAGATGTAACCAAAGTGAACAGTCTTCAGAAGACACTAAGTTCACCTCCCTGTACCCTGCATTGTAACACCCTGACAGATGGTCACCAAACTCCTACTAGATTCTTTCTGTGAAATGAGGCATCCTCCCAGTTCTCATGTGTGCAGTGCTAGTTGTTAGAAAGTTTTTAGCTGAGGCTTGCTTTTTTATAATTTCTACTTTTTGAATTTTATCCTTTTCTTTTAAAAGAACATGCTTTTAACTATTTCTACATGACTTCTCTTCAAATGTTGGTACACCTTCCAAGCTTCCCTATAGTCTTCTCAACTGTAGGCTAAATATTCCATTCATCCTTTTCAACTGTTACTTTAATCTTCTGGTTTCCAAATCTCTCATCATACTAATTAATTCTCTGGACGTACTCTCAATGGCCAATGTCCCATTTAACTTCAAATGACTTAAAATTATATTTGAGATATTGCCACTCTAGCTGAATGCTCACTAGAGTGACTTGTTTTCTGCTTAGGCCTAACTTTGCTCATGACCTAGAAGAAGATCTATGCCATTTCTATGTCAGTTCTAGGCTACCTGGAAAGGTAATGAGTTTCATTTCTGTGTCATTGGATATGTTAAGCAGATGCACATATGTCAGAGATGTTTTAGATAAAAACAAATAGAAGGCATGCTGGGTATGTGGTGTCCTTACAAAAGTAAGTTAAAATGGCTATTTAAAAAGCCACCTTTATGAAATAACCAACTCAAAAATATAGGGCATATTAGAATGCATAATATTGGGAATAATACTTGAGTGAATATTCTTCTCTTAGAAGGGCACTTGGATACATTTGTCTTTTGACCAGTCTCTGAATAAACTTGTGAGGATGTTTTACATCTGTGAAAGACTGAATCTTTTGTCAAAAAACTTTTAGTTCACAAAAATTTCAATGGCATTTTCCCTTCATGTCAACATACATACATATAGACTTTAGTTTTTTCCATAGTTGCCTGCATTGTTTACTTATTCTTTGTAAAGTCAAATTTGGGGCAAAGGGGTTGTTATAAACTTTTTAAAAAACCTAAATATTGTTTTATCCATTATTAACTACTTAGCCATTTCTTTTACTTAGATAATGTTAACTGTGCTTTGTTAGATTATCTTAGCCATTTATCAGGGGCATTTTTATAAATGGAGTATTGCTTATCCTTAATCCAAAAATTAAGTTATTGACTGCAACACAAATTTGGGCTGTGTAGCTGATAGGTTTTGCTAAATTATGGCAATGACAGTTTTTGTGGAGTCTATTTTAGGACAAGTAATTCTTTAGTGACTGATAAAATATTCCCCTGTATAGTCTTATTTATTTTTTCCACGAAGTAATTTTTAAAATGTGTGGCTGTTGTGAGATACTTAGTCCAGTAATATGTTGCATATGAAGACATTCAACAAGAGGCTTCTTGTGTTACAAGGGAAGGATGTTAAAAACCAAATCTTTCAAGTAAATTGTAGTCTGTAACAGTTCGACCCTTGGGGAAGGGAGGCTTGTTGAAACTTCCATGACTATTAATCTTGAGAGAGAACACATATTGTCTTGTTGGACCAGAGCCTCTAGCCATCTTATCAAGCCAGGGCTATAAACGCAGGGTCAATTTGCGTACCTTTTTGACCCGTTAATCAAAATGAAAATGGTGGGTGTACATGGGTAATATGTTTTGTCTTTTGACAGGCCAGTGTAGGGTGTGAATCCCGAATATTCTTCTGTTCCTGATTTTACCAATTGTCTCCCTAAATTCACTCGCCAGAAGTATACAGTAAGAAGTTAAATTTGGTTGGCTCATTTAACTTGTTTTGGAAAATGGTTGAGGAGTGCTTCCAGCTGGAGCTCAGTTTTTTTTTTTCTGTAGCAGGCGCCTGCCTGTTGCCTTTTATAAGGATGACCGGATCCACTCCTGTCTTAATTTTGCTGGGAGAAAATGTACTATCTTGGCTTATGTAGCCTCAGGCTGTAGGGTCAACTGCTTGGCCTGGTCGTACCCAGAGCTCAGTGGCATGGACAGTGAGGGGACTCATGCCCTGGTTTTCCACCAGTTCCTGGATGACCTTGGGCAAATGAGTCAGCCAACCTCTTCCCTGTTTTCTACTTTATAAACTTGAGACTTTTTCTTCTTAGTCTTTTAAAAGAGTTTACAACAATTAAAGAAAAGAGTTTTTTGAGTGAATTAACGCCTATTTAAATACTTTAGTTACTATAGATAAGGTGACTTTTCAATTATTAGAATATATTAAACAAAATGCCCCAAATGGGTTCAATATGTATTCAAGATTGTTTATGTTAAATGAAAGATGTAAATCTCATCTAATTTGTATAAATAATTTCAACTTACTGAGGAAAAGCAATGTAGTTATTTATGTTACCCATGTAAATTTTATTACGAATTAACTTCCTAGAACACTGCAAGATTTAGTTGTTTAAACCCTTAAAGTCCTGTTAGGGAGTGTCATTGTGAACATTCATGTGGGTGGACCTTTAAATATCATGTAGTTAACCAACATTTTAAATTGCATCAGGATTATTTCATGTTTTTAGCATTCTCATAGTAAACACTTTAAAAACACTATTACAGATGTCCCCATTCCCCTCACCCCCCTCCTTTCTCCACCCCTCCACACCTCCCTTGCCTTTGGCCATTGTCACACTGTTGTCTGTGTTTGTGGGTTATACCTGCATGTTCTTTGGCTAATCCCTTTACCTTCTTTTCATTTCCTACTCCTCTCTGACAGCTGTTGGTCTGTCTGTTCCATGTATCCATGCCTCTGTTACTATTTTGTCAGTTTATTTTGTTCATTAGATTCTGCATATTAAGTGAGATCACGTGTAAATTAATTTTGCTGATAGATTTATATTTTAAAGATTTTATTCATTATTTTTAGAGAGAAGGGCAGGGAGGGAGGAAAAAATGGAGAGAAACATCAATGTATGGTTGCCTTTCACCTGCCTCCAGATAAGGACCTGGCTGGAGACCTGGCTGGAGACCTGGTTATGTGCCTTGGCTGGGAGTCGAACTAGCGACCTTTGGTTTCACAGGCTGGTGTCAATCCACTGAGCCACCAGCCAGGGCCTGATTTTTTTTTAAAAGTAGATGAATATACTCATCCTGAAAAAATATTTGGGTTTCAGTTTGCATAAATTTAATTTCAGTTTTTATACACCAGAAGTCTATTTTTATTATGCCTTTAAAATCCCATTAGCTCATTAACACTCCACTTCTCATATTTGGATGCCTCGTAACCCTATAGACTTCAATAACCTGAGCTATGACCTGTGGTTAATAATGCAACCTTCTTTTAGGTGTATGACCATAAAACTCCTTGAAGTAAGTCTTCTGTTTATGGACCTAAAAGTGTTGTACATGAGGTAATAGGCTAAATTATGATGTGAGAAGATTTTGAAAACTATAAATCACAACTAATGATAGAATTGTTATCTAATGAGCGTAAGCCTGTGACTCATTGTAGTTGCCCCTGCTTTTTCTTCTCATGAGCAATTGAAACAATCCACTGTAGGGGGTTGGAAATATTCTTCTTCTGATTGTGGGATGACACAGTGGTTGCTTTTTCCAACCACCATATGTGGTGATTCTGCTCTTTGGAATGACATGGGGACACTCTGAACAAACAGTAACAGCCTCCCGAATAACATATAATAAATCAAGTATGTAAGATGTTTTTCCTTCGCCAGATGTCATGTTCAATAGTAGAGAGATAAATTTAAAGTGATCATCTACAGGGGAATTTGGGAAATTCCTACATTGATAAGAAAATAATCATGCTTATAGAAATAAGCAAACTCCTTTCCCATTTTTAGATGAGAACATATGATTTAAATATACTTTAAAATTTTTTTCATGATTTCTAGAATTACCTAGAAAATAAGTTGATAAAATCCAAAAGCTTTAATGAACTAATAGTCTATCTGAGCTGTTAAAGAGTCTTTATTTCCAATATTCAAAAACATTTAAGCAAGTAGTGCACTTCAGGGCAGTTCATTTTCCTGAATGTTTAGAACTGATCAAATTTTGTAAATTAAATTGTATTTTATGTACAGTAGAGTGAAATCCAGTTCCCAAGGGAATTCTAGAAAGGTGGCACCTAACTCTGGGCCTCTGAGGTCCCTTTTAACCACATGACACAGCAGCTTCAGAATTTGTAGAAGGAACTTGGGAGTGAAGTAGGGGGTAACCAGAGGACTTGATCTGAAGTGGCCTTTTCTTTGCACACACAGTGCTTTTACCAGGGTTCTGTGTTTATTTGGATGGGCTTGGGGTGGAGGGCTCCGTATGTGTCACAGCCAGCCTTTGGTGCCTCGCCTGCTCTTCAAATCAGACCCAAGCCAGAACAGGCATGTGTGCCAGGATCCAGAGGCTTCTCCTGACTCAGGCGTTGACCATCCTGCGCTCTCAGAAGGCTTTGGAAGTTAATTCCTTTCTCTGCAGACGGGAGAGGGAAATTCTAGCCTTGGAGAGATGTGGGCCTCAGAGGCCTGAAAGCAGGGAAGCCTGGCGCCTGCCTGGTAGCCCTGCATCAAGGACTATTCACTAATGTGCTATAGAAGACACCCTGTCAAACTAGGATGTGCTAAAGGCTCATTAAAATTATGTATTTATTCAGTTTGTTCCTTGGACAAATATTCATTGAGCACCTGTTGGCACTTTATAGGTGTTCTAGAAATGGAGGGCACACTAGCAAACAGAACAGACAATATTTTGTCCTCCTGGGGCTTAAGAGTCTGTTGGGGAGACAATCAGTAAAAGTATATGTATCTCTATTGGGTCACAGTAAATTTTGTGAAGAAGGAAGTATAAATGCATAGTGAGGTGAAAGGTTTTGTGTTACGCATTTGGTCAGGGATGACTACCCAGCTGGTTTCTTTTGAGCAGATTCTTGACTTAAGCAAAGAAGTCTATGTAAGTATAGTTATATATGGGAGATGTTGCAAGTTTGGTTCCACACCGCAACAATAAAGCAAGTCTCCATTGTTTTGCAGTGAAGGGTCTTGCCTTCAATTTGTATTTAAAAAACAAAAACACTAACAACAACAACAACAACAACAAACCGATATCTATGAAGGACAATAAAGAGCAGTTCAACAAGGTATCCCGGTATCTGGGGAGGAAGAGTAGGCGACATTAATAGCATGTGCAAAGGGCTTAAGACAGGAATATGCTTATCTTGTTGGAGTAACAGAACAAGGCTGGTGTGATTGTAGGAGAGGAGGTAGCTGAAGTAACCAGCATCCAGGTCAGGAACAAAGTAGGGATGTCTACTCTCACCATTATAATCAACACTTTTTGGGAGGATCTAAATAATGATATGACTGTACGATTTAAAACTTGTTGAGATAAAAGAAAAAAATAAAATTGTTCATATTTTAGATGGCACCTTTGTACAGTGAAACCCAGGAGACCAAACAGCTGAGAATTAATAAAAGAATTGAGAAAGGAAACTTGATATATAATGAATATTTAAAAAATCTATAGTTTCCCCCCTATACTATTGATAAAAGCCAGAAATGGAAAATTTCCAAAAGACCCCATTCATGATCCAAGCAAATAAACTATAAAATACTTAGTGTATTTTATAAAATACACATTTTATAAAAAGATAGTTAACGTGTACAGAAAATAAAATCTTATGCAGGGCCTTAAACAAAACTTGGACATACTGTATTCTTGGTGGCAATGCATTATCACATAATCACCATTTGGTGCGATCCCAATTTCAATTCTAATGGAGGTTTTACAATTTTAACTGCGTAAAAAAAGTATGACTGTTCACAAATAGCCAAGAAAGAATAAAGAAGAGGATTTTCTATTAGCTGAAATTAAAATTACTTTAAAGTCATGTTTACAATCTATGGTTAGCAATTAACATGCGGGTCAAGGGTTAGCTAACTTTTTCTGTTAAGAGTCTAGGACTGAATATTTTCAGCTTTGTAGGCTATAAGGTCTCTTGTCTTGATTATTTAGCTCTGCTTTTGGAGCATGAAAGCAACTATATGGATATAGCTGGATTTGTTTTTCAAACTGGGTTGCCAATTAATGATATAGATCTTAGAATACTGCTCAGGAATAGATAATACAATGTATGACAAAAGTAATATTTCAAGCTACTTGGTAAATACAGTTTATTTAATAAAAGGTGCTGACCAAGTTTATATTAATCTGAAAAAATAACATTAAATTCCTATTTAATACATAAAAATGAATTATTGGTATATACAAATTTAAATATAAAAACTAAACAATAAAACAATACAAAAAAAATTAAAAGAATATTATATAATCTGTGACTGGAGAATGTATTTTTAACCAAGGCAGATAATTTAGAAGCTATAAAGAAAGGATAGAGATATTTGACTAACTCTTAAGTGAAATTTTGATAATTATAGACAAAAATTTGACAACAACGAAATAAAAATGTCAGTTTGTGACAAATATGTGTAAAATATGTAAAGAAAAAGGCCTAATATCCATAACATGTAAAATGTCTCACTTAATACAAACAAAACGTACAAGTGAGCAGAAAGAAACGAGACATGGGGAAAAAAAGCAGAATGATGGTGACTAGGAGGGAGGGGAGAAGGGGGAAATCAAGGGAAGGAATCAGATGAGGAGCTGACGAGGAGGACACGTGGACATGGACAATGAGCCGGAGAGTGACTGAGGGGGGGAACAGGTAGGGGAGTCAGGGGAGAGCAGTGGGGGAAAAAATGAGACAATTGTAATACAACAATATTAAGTTAAAAAAAAAATAATAATAACCCCTGGCTGGTGTGGCTCAGTGGATAGGTGCTGGCCTGCAAACCCAAAAGGTCACTGGTTCAATTCCCACATAACCAGGTTGCAAGCCAGGTCTCCAGCCAGGTCTGTAGCTGGAGGCAGGTGAAAGGCAACCATACATGGATGTTTCTCTCCTTTTCTTCCTCCCACCTTGCCCTTCTCTCTGAAAATAATGCCCTTCTCTTTAAAAACAAAAAACAAAAACAAAACCCCCCGCAACATTAAAAAAAAAGAAAAAAAGCCCTGACTGGTGGCATAGTGGATAAGGTGCCGGCCTGCGAACCCAAAGGTTACTGGTTCGATTCCCAGCCAGGGCACATAATCAGGTTGCAAGCCAGGTCTCCAGCCAGCTCTGTAGCTGGAGGCAGGTGAAAGGCAACCATAATACATTGATGTCTCTCTCCCTCTCTGCCTCTCTTCCTTCCCCTCTCTCTGAAAATAATAAATAAAATCTTTTCAAAAAAAATTTAAAAAAAGAAAAGAAAAGAAAAAAACCCCACCGATAAATAAATAAACAAATAAAGTGCAGCTACAGTTGCCCCAGCAGAAAAACAGGGCAGAAAGGCCAGTTTTCTGTTGTTCTTTGTATTTTTCCCAAAATTTTATTATGGAAATTTATAAATATTAAACAAGGTTGAAAAAACTCTTACATATCTCTAAGTATTTTAGCAGGCATGCCACTAAGGACTGATCCATACCTGTTTGCAGTGGTTTTCTTTGAATATAAACTTTGTCTACAATGAAATGTATCAATCATAATGAGATGTTTTTATCCACTTTTTTTTTTCATTTGCTATGTTATATAAGCTTTTTGCTTGGACTCACATTAACTGAGGAAGGTTGAACAACTTGGTAAAATTTAGTCTTCCCTTCTGGTAGCATGGCATGTCTCAATGTCTTTTTTTTTTTTTCCCTGTTAGTAAAGTTGAGGAGTTTGATGAAAAAGGGCATTCTTAAAAAGAGAAACCAAATAGCCAGTGGCTATTGGAAAAGATGCTACGCATCATAGAATCTGTATTCTTCTTCCATAAAACAGGGTAATTATAGTACCCACCCATTGTATAGTTGACAGGATTAAATCAGATAATACAAATACGGTATAAAAGTGCTTGGCACACGTATGTGCTCGTTAAATGTTAAGTTTATTACTCTAAAAATAAAAGCATGAGTAGCCAATGACTGCTGTGAAAGGATAGTTATTGCAGTTTGGTTTATAGTTGAAAATAACTGGAAATAAACTGAATGAAGCATGAGTAGGAAGTAATTGAATAAATCATTGCTGTTGAATTTTATGTACTTGTTAAAAATAACTAGTTTAAATTATATCCATAGGTTTAGAAATTGGTTTATGGTATATTGTTCAGGAGAAAAGCAGATCTTAGAATTATATAGGAAGTATGGTTTCAGTTTAATAGAATGATAGGGCAAAAATCCTTTGAAATGTTTTTAGGCAACACTGAGGTACTAAATTCCTACATTTAAAATCACCATTTTGATGCACAGTGTTCTAGACGCACACTATATACAGGGTGTGTGCAATAAATTGGCAAAATTATAGTAAAATAACATACCACAAAAGTGTTATATTTTGAAATAAATTTATTCTTATATGCAAATACATAAACATAGTCATTATTTTTCAAATTGTTCAAAAAAGTCTCCATTTGCTGCAATAATAGACTTGAGTTGACTTTGGAATCATGAACACACTTTCATTAATTAACTCTTCTTTATCCATGGACATCATCATGTTTTCAGTCTTAGCTTTAACAGCCTCTTTATTGGAATGAGGTTATTTAATAACTTCTCTCTCACAAATGCTGCATCCATAATAGTCTAACGGATTTGCATCTGGTGAACTAGGAGGCCAGAAAGCCTTTGACCAGAATTCAGGAACATTGACAGTGGGAAATTCTTGCACCTTTTTGGCATTCTGTGCTGGTGCACCATCTTGGGAAGATAAAATGACATCCATTTGTGACTTGCTTCCTCCATGGTATTACTACTTCTCTCAAAATGTCAAGGTAAACATCCTGGATCTTCATTGATGATCTCCTGGATTTGTGCGATAACCGGACTTGCGTGATCCTTGCGTACCTTATGCATTTTCCTTGTTGGTGTGGTGAAATCAGGATGAGCATCATACACCTTCTTCATTTTGTAAACTGTATGTAAAGGGATGTTATTTAAGTCTGCAGTTTCCTTAGCAGTTGGCCCTGTATGCAGTCCAGAAACGATGGTTGCTCTAACATCGTATTCCTTTGACATGATGGTTGCTCTTAGCATTTAATACTTTTTTATCTGAAACGATGATGTTAAGTCATAACCGTAGAAACATAGTTTTTCAAAATTAATAAGCATGTGAAATAAGGAGATGCAAAGTTATTGCCAATTGATCGCGTGCACCCTAAATGTCAGTCTTTTGCTAATATACCTTTCAATATTGATCTGTTGCTCTCGTTTTACACTCATGATCGTTATGGCATAAATTCTTGTCCTGGGTTAAAATACCAGATTGCGTTCAGAGAATTAAAGTGTAGAAGTGTTTGCCATCAACTCCAGCTCTTGTGATACTTCCTGCTTTTTAAAAAAGAGTTTTATATGTATATATATTAAGATTTTTAAAATTATTTTTAGAGAGAAGGGAAGGGAGAGAGTCAGAGAGGGAAAGAGACAATGTATGGTTGCCTTTCACCTGCCTCCAGCTATGGACCTGGCTTGCAACCTGGTTCTGTGTCCTGGCTGGGAGTTAAATCAGCAACTTTTAGGTTCACAGGCCAGCGCCTTATCCACTGTGCCACCAGCCAGGGGATTTTATATTTTTTAGAGCTGTTTTAGGTTTACTAAAAATCAAGAGGAACGTACAGAGATTTCTCATATACTCCCTGCCTTCAGACCTGCATATCCTATTATTGATATTCTTCATCAGAAAGGTACATTTAAAAAAAAAATTTAAAAATCAAGGATGAACTGAATTGGTACATCATAGTCACCAAAAGTCCATAGTTTACTTAGGACTCACTCTCGGTATTGTACATTCTGTGGGCTTGGACAGATACACAATGGTATATATCCGTCATCATAGTATCATACAGAGCAGTGGTTTTCAACATTTTGCATCTCATGGCACATACAAACTAATTACTAAAATTCCGCAGCACATCAAAAAATGTTGCCAGTCAGGTGAAAAGTAGGTATAATTTTGATTCATTCACACCAGACAGCTATTGTTGTGTTGGCTGCTGACATTTTTTAATTTGACAGTCTGAAGGAAAAGAGGTCAGTGCCCCTGACTAAATAGCCAGGTGTTGAATGTTTTAAAAGTTCTTGTTGGCACATCAGTGTGCCGTCACAAGCCAGTCAAAGCTGGCCATAAAGAGATTTTCACCGCCCTAAAAATCCTCTGTGCTCAGTTTATTCACCTTTTCTCCTTTTACAACCATTGGCAAACAGTGAACTTTTTACATTTTTCCTCTCTATAGTTTTGGCTTTTCCAGAATGTCATATAGTTGGAATCATCCAGTACGTAGACTTTTTAGATTGACTACTTGCACTTAGTAATATGCAGTGTCTTTTCATGGCTTGCTAGCTCATTTCTTTTTAGTGCCAAATATTCCACTGTCTGGATGTACCACAGTTTATTTTTTCACTAACCTATTGAAGGACATCTTGGTTGCCCCCACATTTTGGCATTATGAATAAAGCTGCTATAACCATCTGTGTGCAGGTTTTTATTTGGGCATATATTCTTTCTTTCTTCAGGTAAATTCCAAGGAGCATGAATGTTGGATTGTATGATAAGAGTAGTTTTGTAAGAAATTGCCATCTTCCAAAGTGGTTGCACCATTTTGCATTCCTATGAGCAATGAATGAGAGAGTTCATGTTGCTCCAAGGGTTCACTGGCACTTGGTGTTGTTGGTTTCTGGATTTTGGTCATTTTAATGGGTGTATAGTAGTATTTTTTTTTTTTTTTAAGATTTAATTATATTTTAGAGAAAGGTAGAGGCAGAGAGGGAGAAAGACATCAACGTATGGTTGCCTGTCACCTGCTTCCAGCTACAGACCTGGCTGGAGACCTGGCTTGCAACCTGGTTATGTGCCCTGGCTGGGAATCAAACCAGCAACCTATGGGTTTGCAGGCCGGCATCTGTCTCATCCACTGTGCCACCAGCCAGGGCCTGTATAGTAGTATCTTATTGTTTTAATTTGCATTTCTTTCATGACATGATGTGAAACATCTTTTTATGTGCTTATTCTACATTTACATGTCTTTCGATGTCTGTGAAGATCTTTGATCCATTTTTTAATTGGATTATTTGTCTTACTGTTGAGTTTTTTAAATTTATTTATTTTTATTTAATTTTATTGTTGTTGTATTACATCCACCCCCCTTTTGCTCCCCTCTGATTACTGTTGAGTTTTAAGAGTTATTTGTATATATTAAATAACTGTCCTTTAACAGATGTACCTTTAGCAAATATTTTCTTCACTTGTGACTTTTCTTCTCATTTTCTTTTGTAGAGCAAATGTTTTTAATATTAATGAAGCCCAGCTTATCAATTATTTCTTCCATGGTAGAGTCTTTGGTGTTATATCTGTAGTGTCCCCAGGGCCTTCTCCCCATCCCTACCCGCAGGATGCCTAGCAGCTGGTTTGGAACTGGTGGGGACCAGAGGAATCTGACAGCTTAATTAAAACAAAGCATCCTGATTGGCCATGCTGCATGTTAACACTACATTACTTCTGTCCAGGGCTCTGAATGTCCAAGTGCAGAAATTCAGTGAAGTGTGGGTAAAATGCTCTTTATACTAGTTGGTTTTCTCCTTTGCTGTCAGGCAATATCTTTTTCTCACTATATCTCTTTTTCACTGTTTTTAATCACTGCTTTTTATTAGAAAGGGAGAGCTGGAGTTGGTCTTGTTTACAAATTGAGATCCCATAGACCTGGTAGGGGAGGACTTTTATAAGAGCAGTGTAAGTGAACTTGAGAATATGGACACTACAATATTTTTTGGCCAGAAAATACTAATTTTTTTCCTTCTATTAGAATCAGTTGTGTTCTGTGTAACTGAGAATCCTGAAGGAGTGGAAGGAAGGTGACACTATATCTGAACATTCCATTCTCTTTATTAACTTCATAATCTTATAAGATGTTACATTTGAATAACATGAATTATTTATTTAGTCAACAGATATTTATTGTGGACCTGCTGTGTTCTAGGCACCTGGTATTGGGGATACAGTGGTAAATAAACATGATTCCTGCCTTCACAGAGATTACAGACTAACGAGAAAGAGAGCATCATTAATTGAAGCAAACAAAATGACTGAGCTATTTTCAAGGTCACTTAAGGAATCTTAAAAACTTTCAGATTAATGCAATGGAAACACTGGTTTAGTTCAACTAAAATTTTTATTTAATTGCAAATCAGTGACGTGATACTTTTTGTGGAATCCATACTTGAAGAAGAAAAAAATAAAGTATTTTCTAGTATCCAGTACATTGCTTATCATGTACACAAATATTATACATGATATTTGATGTACACAATATGTACACAAATATTGAAGTACTTAACTAGAAATAAATATAGCAAGGATCACAACTATTAATGCATTTCAAAAGAATATTTTTATTCATAGTTACCACACTATTAATAAACAATTAACATGTGAGGATTATTTATACCCTTGCATCAAACAAATTTTACATCACAATGTGACTAACTATTATTGAACTGTGGACAAAAAGAGAAAAATAGGCATTCCTTACAAGCAAACAAATTGTGATTATGCAGATCTGTTTAATAGATCCAGATATTTATCAAGATTTTCCCAAAGGTCAGTTCTTTCATCAAAGAATTTACTGTGGGGCTCCTATAAACAGTAGAATTCCTTTTTCCTGTGGTACATAAATATTTATATTCTCTTTGTGACATGCATATATGTGTATATATATGTAAATATATATAATTGCATTCTTTCTTTATGGCAAGCACATTAAAAAAACAACAGAAATCCGAGATAGAAATTGCTCAAGAGTTCATCCCTTAATCAAGTCACTATCATTTTTCATATCATCCTGTGACCGTGTAATTTGTATAGTAATATATAACGATACCATGGGAAGAATTTAATATTTTATATTTTCATGTAATGCTTCTTCTGATCACCCACCTGCTAACTAATATATCCAATGGAACTAGCTTCTTTTTTATGCTTTTAAGTACTAAGTACTTTTTTTGGATTTAATAAGTTTCCATTTTTGCATATTCTTTTCTCTTTGTATAAGCAAGTCTAAAATATTTAATTTTAGTAACAAATAAAAATTCAATTCCATTTTATTTTCAAAAGGTTCTGATATTTACTGTAATCCATTAAGATGGCTCATAATGTTTATCCATCTAGCTGTATCCAGGGCAATGGCCTTTTCTAAGTCAATTTAACATGACTTTTACAAAGTGGAGTTCTATAATTATACAATGAAACCTACTTGGTATCATTAACTGGGAATCCAAATTAATGACTTTTTAAAAAAATTTGTTTACTATTTCCAGAGAGAGGGGAAGGGAGAGAGAGGCAGAGAGGGAGAGAAACATCAATGTATGGTTGCCTTTCACCTGCCTCCAGCTAAGGACCTGGCTGGAGACCTGGTTATGTGCCCTGGCTGGGAATTGAACCAGTGACCTTTGGGTTTGCAGGCCGGTGCCTTATCCACTGTGCCACCAGCCAGGGCTGGATTTTCAATTTTTAAATAGCGAACAAAAGTTTTAAATTTTGTTGTGGTCAGATTTATTCAACTTTTTATTTATAGTTTGGATTCTTCTGTTTCACATCCTTCCTTATCACACATTTAAAGATACTTACATTTCTTTGAACAGTTTTAAAGTCTTACCTTAGGTTTCTAATCACATCTGATCTATTTAGTGGCCTTATGATATGGACCCTGTTTTATTTTTTACTTATTTTTTTCCCCTGTTTTATTTTTGATCCCGAGCTGTTTTTGAATAGTCCTGTTTTTATTTTCCCATGGATTTGTGATACATCATCTGCGAGTATCTAATTATTTTCTTTATTGATTTGAGCGAGAGAGAGTGAGAGAGAGACATTGATTTGTTGTTCCACTTATTTATGCACTCATTGGTTGATTCTTTGTATGTGTCCTGACTGAGACCGAACCTCCAACATTGAGGTATCAGGATGACACACTAACCAACTAAGCTAGGCTGTTGGTTAACAACCGGGCAGGGCTGTGTGATGTCTAGAGACAGTCCCTGAGTAATGGGGTCTTACACTAAACGCAAGAGAACACATAAAGTATGCCACTTGGGTGGGTGTCCAGAGACCCAAGTCAAACAAGGATAATGGTAGATCTGAAGTCTTGAGCATTCAGGTAGGGGTCAGAAAAGAGAATGTCTTGGCAGGTGGTAGAGATTGGCATCTCAATGAAGCATAGCATTGTATCTCTTTTTCAGGGTTTGCTAAAGGAAAAGGACTCAGGCATGGAACATCAGGGCCCTCATGCCGTAAACTCCAGGGTCTAGTCACTAAAAGGCTGGAGGAGAGGATAAAATATAGCTACAAAGAGACGAAGCAAAAGGAAGCATGACCTAGCAGGGAGACCCAACTAGAAGTACAAGGGTAATAGAATGATACTGAGCCTCTTATTACCAGGCAGTTTTTATTTGTCTTTAGCGCAAACATGAAGGCTGGAATGTCGGTAGACCTAATTCCCAAGGGAGGAGTATGCCACTTGGGAAGAGGTAAGGACTCAGGAGCCCCACTGTCCATGACAAACTTGGCTTATTGATGATGTGATAGGAGCTGAATCTGTATGTATCTGATATAGGAAGATTCAGGATACATAGAAAGAACATTTTAAATTCATAACTAGAGAAAACCTAGCTAAATTAAGCATTGTTTATCAGCAACTAGCAATTAGTGAGACAATCCTCAAGTACCATATTTTAAAAAATCTTACTTTAAATGGATCTCAATGTATAGGAAATTAGAATTGTGAAGCATATGTGTATATTTGCTTATTTTTAAAAAAATTATACAAGAATGAATGAGCAACTCGCTTTTTCCAGTATACTGTGGCAGTGAGAAGTTCTAAAGTCTAAATATAAGCAAAGCATCTATGAAAAAATAACAGTATTTTCTGATGCCTGGTCTTATGAAGCTGAGTGAGAGAAGCTACTGAGTTTTTTATGTTAGGGAAATTAATTGGGAAACATATGGAAGTATTGATATTTAGGGAAGACTGAAGTTTTTGATGACAGATGAACATGAAGGCTGGAGAGGTGTCTTGAGGGAAGGGCAAAGTTTTGAGGTTATTTTGATGTGTGTGTGATTATGTATCTTGAACCATGAAATAACCTAACTAAAGATGTGTGTTATGTATAGTAGAAGTAATAGCTAGGCAATGAACGGTTTCAAGAACATGTTTGAAAATTTTGCTACCTTTTGAGGTACTGTTCCACAGAGATTCTAAAAGGGGTTGCTCATAAATCAAATCCTGAAGGCTTCCAACATAATTATTAAAAAATAGCTCCATTAAAATCACAATTGAAAGAATTAGGCATAAATCTTTTTGTTTTGTTATTACCTAAATAGAGAACAGATTTCTCTTTGTTCTGAGGGATAAATGGGTAACAGGCATTTCGTTTGTGTGGTTGGTGCTTCATGTGTGTGCATCGACTGTAATAGTAACTGATAATGTCTTTTAACGGCTCATGGAAAGAATTAGTTTCTTCTCTACCAAAAAGCTAGCCTTGTGGAAGCTGACAAAAGTCATTATATTATTATGATTTTTGGCTCAAGAAAAATAATGATATCTTGGAAAAAGTGAAGGAGTATGGCAGTGGAAGAAAGACATCTGTAATACAACAGACAAATTACTTAAACAAAAGATACAGTGTTTCTTTAATTGGATTCTCATGGACTATTGATTTAAAATGTGCTGACCAAAGGCAGTATCTTGGGGGAAGGAACTTTGAATATCCAAATCATAGTTTTTCCAGTTTGGGTTCAGTTTAATTATTGAGCATGTACTCTGGATTCAAGCAGTCCATATTTGAATCTCAGTTCTATTATTCTGCCACTTTGCATCCCTTTTCCCATTTCTGAAGTGTAGATGATAATAGTAGTACTTATTCTTTGTGATTATTTTGAGAACGAACCAAATTTTAATGTGTGTAAAGTACTTAGAACCATACTTGCCATTTTAACACAAAAGATCAATGAATTAGAGTCCGGAAATTTAAAGGTGTTCACATTGTCTTGGTGGGAGAGACAGTTGAGCAACCCAGCAATTTCAGTATTTTCTGATGATGCCAAGAAAATATTTATCAAAAGGTTGCTATGGGGACAAAGGGGTGGAACAAATAATTTTTAGGGGGATAGTTTTCTGGAGGACAATTCGAGAATGGTTTTCTGTAAGAAAGGAGAAAATATTCCTCCAAAAGTACCAATGAAGCCAGAGTCTGAGATGCAGTATTTGTAGCAGTTTGAGATTCCTTTCTTACTGGGCATTCTACTGCATGTGGCCACCATTTAAACACTTGATCAAAACATGGTGATCATTTTAAGTTCTACTGTCTTTTAATTTGTACTATAAATTCCAGAGTCTAGTTGAGTCTAACAGAATTGGAATAATTGGAATGGCAAATGACTTTTCTTTAGCCTATAGTTCTTTGTACTGCTGGACAAAGCATTGATTTCTGGGTTGGGTTAGAAGAATGCCATGAAGAATGAGAAGCACTTTCATGTCATGGTCCTTCTCTTCTACTCTTAATCAGTTGTAGTGAATTAAAAGTTATTGAGAATAAAAGAGAAAAAAGGAAGACATTTTAAGGCCAATATACAGGAATCATACTTTAAGATAATCTTGATATTAAAATAATTTGTGCTTCTCTAGCCTGTGAAAACTGTTCACTGTTAAGCAATATACAATCTGTGCATTTGTAGATATGCAGAAATGTGACTTGACTTCTTTATAATTGAACTTAGCTCTGGAAACTCATTTTCTGCTGGTAGTGAGGAAACATGCAGTACTGTTTTTTCAAATTAACATCCCTTTAACATATGGGGTAAATATTCCGTCAAAAGCAATATGGAACACAGTCTTTAAAATTCATCTTAGGGCTGTTGTTCCCATTCTGTGTTTTTTTCCCTCCAAACCTGCTCTCACCCCCACATGGCACTTACCCTAAATGGCATCTCAGTGTAGGGGAAGTGTTGGTAGAAAGAAGGTGTTCATGTACTTAATTGTACCCTGGGCCTCCCTGGTCTTCTCTATGTATCTCATCTTGCTTGGGCTTTGGCCTTTGTCTTCATGTTATCCTCTATGGCTGTACCGAAAGCTGAGGCATCTTACTGTGATTTGGGGGGCAAGAGCTAAAATGTTGACTGCTTGCTGGTCTATCTACTGGTCCTATAGTTCCCCATATTCACTGTCCTCCCCACCTACCTGCACTGCCACAAGAAAAGCTTTGTCAGACGCCCTCAAAGGGCCATGGGAATATTTTTGGATTTCTTTGATGTCCCAGTGAAGCCAGGAAGACAGGGAAACTTGGAGCTCTCAATCCTGCTCTCCCCTGGGCACGTTTGCCATCTTTGTTGCCCTGTGCTACCTACCCAGCAGTGACTGGAAGGACCCCTCAACATGGTTCCCCCAGAGGGTTTAGATAGGAAGCTGGGCACAAGCCCCTAATATTTGTGGATACCCTCAGTCCATCTAAATTTTTTACAAGCTTACCAACGCATCTCCTGTGCATCCCCCTCCAGACCTACACTTGCGTGTGCAAGGTCACACACACACGCACACACACACTCTTTCACCCACCCTTTTAAGGACCCAGGCAGTATCTACACTCTAGTTAGACACTTGGGTCTTTACCTCTTTCTACCAGCCAATCAAACCTTTGTCTCTTTTTTCTAGAGCCAGGAAAACTGCTCTAATATCATATTGTGCTATTGCCATAATCTGAGTAACTCACATACAAATTGTTAATTCCAAATGCTTTTGGAACATCAAAACATAGCATTTCTCCCCCCTCCCCCACCCCCGCCCTCCCTCTCTCTGACTCTTGCAGGAAGACTGTGGGTTTCAAGACAATTGCTTTTGCTGATCTCATTTAAAACATTCTGTTTGGAAAGTTAGAACTAAACAACAAATCCTTCGTTCATGGTTGTATCCACCTATCTGCCAAAGCGGAAGCTGGCTCAGTAGGAATGAAAAACAAATGAAATAATATTTCAGAAATACTATTCTCAAATCTTATTGCCTAGACGTGAGTTGTTATACCACAGGAGAGGAGTACTTAATCGTTTATAGCCTTGACTGTCACAGTGAGCCAGCAGATACCCATGCATATTTATAAACAGAATTGTTTATCAAAGATGTGTGACAGCTGAGTTGATGTTAGCTGTAGAGGGGAAGCTCTTCATCCAAGTTAAATTCTGACTCCTCTTTCAGTCACTTGGACACCTTTACAATTCATTTAAACCTTCCAAAATCTTTATTTCTCAGAATGGGTGACTCACTTATAAATAATAAAGCATATTGTCTGTACTTTTGAAAGTTCTGTGGAAGGATGTCAGCAGTCAACCAAATTCTGTTGTTGGACATGTAAGATGACTAGAAATGGTTCCTGAAGTGACCCCTGTTCACTTTCTGAAGTAGCAGCTCCTTGGGTCATCGCCACTGTGAATTGCTGCCCATAGCTGTGTTGGTAGGAGGTCCGTGGTGTAACGAGGACCACTTGAATACTAGCTGTGTCGGGGTGGTTGGATGCTTTTGTTCTACCAGAATTCAGAAGGAAACCGACCAGACACTGGGGAGGTGCAGGAGTAGGATCCTTTATTCACACGCGGTCCCAGAGGAGAAGCTGCTCTCCAAATTCTGGGCCCCGAGCCGCGGCAAGCAGCGTCTTTTATAGCTGAAGCTTTACTTCCTGGCCTACATGGCACAAGCAGGTGTACAGAAGCAAAAGTAGCAGTTAGACCTAGTTTTCGGCGCATTTCTTATCACTCAAGCTGGCTGCTGCCCAAGAGACAAGGCTGTTAAGGGGGGCTTCCTCACATCCCCCTTGCACTTTCTGCTACTTAACATTCAGAATGATTCACAGCTCTTTCTAAGTGGCTTCTAAAAACTCAGTGTATTATCATTGGGAGTTCGAAGTATCATTGCCCAGTAATTTTAAGATGTTTGCCTCAAAGTTTTTCAGAGAAAATGAGATCAAATATGTGAACACTGCAGACTTCAACTCTGTGCAAGTGTTAGGTTGTTGTTATTTTTAATTTGTACTAACTCTCCTATTACACTCTACTTTTCCATCATGTATTTTCTTCTTTCAGTGCTTCGGGACGGTCTTGCCTATAAAGGCTGATTTTTAAAGAAAGTCATCCTTTCTCAGAGTTAGCACCCTAGTGCCTCAGCATTATCTCTTGTCTCCGTAGCTTTTTCACTGTGTAAGCCATGTCCTGGGTCTTTGGTTCTTTTGGGGCCTGCGAATGTTTTATTTGAGCATGGCATACATTTCCAAAGGTGCTGCTTTTTAAAACTGAACTACATTCTCTGCTGCATGTTTGTTTGTTTGTTTGGTATTTTTTTGAACTCTAGTCTTTGGGCTTATCACTTACACAATTGGTTTGAAGAAAATTAATTCATATTTAACATTTGGATCAAGTGCCGATTATGTGCAAAATACAGTGGTAGTGCTGGGAAGAGGGACGGGCCCAGGGTCCCCAGGCTTCCCATTTGCACTGCAGTCATAGTGGCACATTCACCAAGGCTGGGGACACAAGAGGTGGAGTGGAGGAGTGGAGACTGGGGCAGAGTAGTGGTGATGAGAGCTTCCTTGGATGTTGGGAAAGCTGAGCTATCCAAGGTGTAATACCTGGGAGAGGCTCTGGCTCCCAAGTGGCAGTCTCAGCCTTGGCACTGTCTGCGTTTTATTTTGGATAATGTCTTGCTGCATGTTTGTTTGTTTGGTGTTTGTTTGGGAGCTGTCCTGTGCATTCTAGGAGGTTTAGCATCACCCCTGGTCTCTACCAGAAGGTAGTAACATTCCATTCCCTGCCCTCCCCCCCCAGTTGTGACACCCAAACTACTTGCAGATGGCTGAATGTCAGCTGGGCTAGGTAATGCCACCAGAGCAAGTTCTCTGCTTAGGTAAAGCATTTTGGGAGGAACTATCTTAGCTTTTTTGTTCCAAAATAGCCAAAAAAATACATTTGCTTCTGCAACTTACTCATCCTGGAGGATTAAGTAAGTTTTATAGTTTAAAACCTGCACATAAAAACACAGGTAGCTGCTAATTTCAAATCTAATCTCCTTTTCTCTGTGTCTGTCCTGTAAATGAAGGGGATTCTGTGCTCCAGATAGTGAAATGGCTTGTGGCAGCCATTTCACAGGAATTCCTGTCGGTTCCTTTTGTGTTAAACATTTTTATTTTTTTATTCCCCAAAGATTTTATTCATTATTTTTAGAGAGAGGGGAGAAGGAGGGAGGAAGAAGGGAGAGAAACATCAATGTATGGTTGCCTTTCACTGGCCTCCAGCTGGGGACCTGGCTGGAGACTTGGCTTGCAACCTAGTTTGGGCCCTGGCTGGGGAATTGAACCAGCAATCTTTGGGTTCACAGGCCTTCTCCTGTCCACTGAACCACACCAGCTAGGGCTTGTGCCAGACATCTTAAGGCAAAACTTAACAAGGGTCACGAGTTACCTGAGAATCCTCTTAGGGAGGAAAGTAAGAGAGTAAAATTCAAGTTAAGCAAACATAAGCCTTATAGCATTTTGACTGTAAAAGAATTAAACACAAGAACTTAATATTTTTAAACTTACATTCCTTTTTCATCAGGAAAAAGAATATAAGAAAGTAACTTAATAACTTACCTACCTTGGTAGCTGAATTAACTTATGGCTTGAAACATTCCTTTTTAGAACTACTCAAGTTTATAAAAACATTCATAAGGCCCATTCATTGCAAGCACTCGGCTGTATGTGTTGCTCTGACATGACGCTATTAATTATAGTGTTAGGGTGTAAATTCTGTGAGGGCTGGATTTTGTACTTTTTTTGCTTCACATCTCATGCCTCCATGTTACAGTTCACTGTAGAGCAGAGAGGGCTCTCTGAGGGAACAGCCTTAGAGAGTATTTAGCATCTTGTACTTTTGGCTTCTTTTCTACCACTGGCCCCTTCCTCATAGCCTGGTATTCTTGCCATTCCGTTTTGGGAAAGAGCTGAGGCTAGAAGTTTGGATCCTGGTGGCATCACCTCTCCCAGATCTGCCAGCATTTCTTTATAAGCCCTCATACAGTTGTGGCTGCTGCACATTTTAATAGGCCTCATAGAATTGTGGTTAATGACTTCCAGCCTGGATTTAATCTTGTTCTACCAATAGAGGAAAGACACAAAAAGGATTCAAGTCTTTGCAACACGTATTCAACCCTTACTCAGAGGCCCATACCTACCTTCTTTAAAAGCTGATCACAGCCCTTGATTAAGAGAAATGGGTGAAAAGGAGGGGAAGGGAATACCAGAGTTTGGAGGTCTTTATATTGCTATTTATCTTGAAGACAGGAAGAATGGTATCTGGACAGCTGAGAAAGGTGAGAACCTTTTCTGTGTACTACTACTGCTAGCTGTCATTTGATTGGATTGACTAAGAACACATTGGAACCATATTTTGTTGTTTGAAGCAGAACTGGGTTTGGGTTTATCTAGTCTTACAGAGCACAGGAAAGATGTAGTGAACATGGTATGGTAACTGTGAGTTTCATCCCACAAGAGTCTACATGGTGCAGTGGGTAGTATGTTTATCCAAGAGTAATGACTGGCTCCCTGTGTGTACTTGAGCTACTTAACCTTTTGTTTCTGACTTCTCATCAATAATGCACACTTAACTGTGAGGATTTAATGTGATCATTGTATAAGGCATTAGTGGTAGTAGGAACATTTTCTTTTCTAATGGTGAATGTATAGGTTGTTTATTTACTCAGGAATTAAGTGACAGCTGTTTAAGAATTGTTTTCTACTTGTAGAAGATTAGGTGCCCTTGTTTTGGCTTCACCATTAACTAGGTAGTTCCTTGGTTAAGTTATTTAACTTTGTGGACCCTGAAGTTCTTATATTCAAAATTTTTAAAATTGATGATCTTTCATTTTCTAAGCTCTGAAATTCTGTTTTATTTTTCTATTTAAAAACCTAGCTCTCCTTTTGTTAAAAATATATCAACTAATTTGAGTTTGACTCATCTGCTAGATTTCAATAACATGACAACTGTGAAGTCCTTTGCAACTAGTCCTGTCATTTTTTTCAGGTATGTGCAAACTGAACAAATAGCATAATTGATATTTTACAACTTAATTGTGTATTAGTGAGTCCTACCTATTTAAGGTTAAGGGATAGTGTAAACTTATTTAAAATGTTTCCAGAACACCAGCCAGTCACAGGGATCTATGACGAAGGCAAAATTCTATTAGGGTAATATTTGTAACCAAATGCTCTCATAATTTCCAGGCCATCTGTTACTATAGGGAGAAAAATCATGTGTCCTTTCTGTGTTTCAATTTTTCTCCTTCTGCCATATGTTTACTGTGTAAACCAAGGAGATTATATACAATTAAGAGACAAACATCCTTATTCTAGGCCTCAGTTTTGAAGCATCACCTACATTCTCTGTTCGAGTAGAAAACTACTGTCAGTGTCTTAAAGAATCATCCTTTCCTTTATGTATTTCTGTTTGTTTATAGTATTTGCAGCAACTGACATCAACAGATGGGTGATTCTTATGTAGAATTTTTTAAGGTAATGATAGGGGGTTATTAATCCTCAAATTTACCCACAAAAATACTTTCAACATAAGCTGTGTACAGAATTTTGATTCAGTTATTAACTTACTGGACTTGGCAGTTAAATAAAAATGAGTGGAGATATAAATGCTTAAAAAATAATATGTAAAGAGAATATGAATTGGTACAGAAATAAAACTCAATTTTATGCTGTAATGCTAGTTAACTTACAGTGGAATGCTTACTGTGTTGCTAGGCATTATGTTCAAAACTTAACGTGCATTATTTCATTTAAATATCCCAGCTATACTCCTCAGCAGGTGTTACCACTCCATCCATTTTATAGACAGAGAAACTGAGGCTCAGGTTAAGAGACTCACCCAGGTTCCTACAACTGGGGAGCAGTAGAGCTAGAACTTGATCCAAGCTGCCCAAGTCCACAGGCCACTCTGAAGTTGCATTTTAAAATAAAGCTTCTGAAAGTTTCTTAGTACAACACTGGGACTTACTCCTGTTAGGTCAAATGAAGTGGCAGATACAGTACCTTAATTTCCCACTGGCTGGCATCTCCATATAAAAGCACATTTTTTGCAAGGTGATTGGTCATAAATTATTTCAGCAAATTTTCTGAACTTTAATATTTTGAATAGAAAATGAGCAACATTTTAATTACTTTTTAAAAGAATCAAATGAATTAAAGTCAAAATAAACATGTACTTTGCATAAAACTAGGGCAATGTGTATTATTTTAGATGGTTACTGATCTGTGGAAATAGTGTTTTAATATTTGAAACAATCCTAACCTAATGTATTAACCTTGAAAATTTTATAGAGTAATTATATACAAACATAAAATACTGAAAAAGTAATAGATACTGAAAGAACAAATATTGAGCTTTAAAGTATGTGATTGGACAGGTATAACCTACTATCACACAGTTTAAACCAGAGCCACTTAAATATGATTGTTTGTAGTTCCCTTACAGTGTAGACTCTCAGCGCTTCAGATACTGCTGGCCATCCAATGTGTGGGTTTTCCCCCACCAAGGAATTCTCCATTACACCAGTTGAGTGTCTAGCCTTTTGACTTAATTCTGACACTGTCTATGTAGACATAGTGTCATTTCATAGGATGAGGGCTCCCACCCCGACTTGAGATGAAAATAGCAAGTAGTAGGTTCCCAGGTTACCCACAACTTTGGTCTGACTTGCCTATAAAATGGAGGTTCCCATGACTCTCTTTGGGTTTCATTACTTTGCTAGAGCAGCTCACAGACCACTGGGAAATGCTTTTTACTTGGAAGGAAAATAGTCTCATGATAGTTTTACCCAGGTCCAAGTGAATACCATTTTCTCGGTTAGTGAAATCAGATAGCTCCTTATTTTAGGTATCAGTCATGCTTTCTAAATTAAATATACTTATTTTGACAGTTTGTGTTGGCTTAGTTTTTAAGATGGGAGATAAAATTATCATGGTTAATAATTTAACCATGATAAATGTAGTTGTTTCATAGTACTTTGTTTTTTTTTTGGACATATGGTTCAAAACAACTTCTAATTAGGGAGACAATTACTAGGTAACAGGAGAGGATATTTTCAAATCTGTATACTTATGGTGGATGGTTTTACTCTAAAATCTAGTAGTTTCCTAGATTTCTAGTTCCTAGAACTAGTTTATAAGTTCTATAGTTGCTTACAAAGGTGTGTACCTGCATTATTAAGAATAAATTTCACACAGACAAAATTAAATACTGTATGATCTCATTTATATACAGAACCTAAAAAATCCCCCAAATTCATAGAAACAGAGATCAAATTGGTAGCTTCCAAGGGCAGGCAGCTAGTGTAGGAGGTGGGGGAAATAGTGAAGGTGGTCAGATGGTACAAACTGCCACTTCCATACTGTACAGCATGACTGTAGCTAACAATACTGTATCATACGCTCAAAGTTGCTAAGAGAGTAGACCTCAAAAGTTCTCACTACACACATAATTGTAACTATGTGAGGAGATGGATGTGTTAAATTACCTTGTAGTGGTAATTTAGCAACAAATACGTGTATCAAATCATTACATGACACATCTTAAACTTACACAGTGTGATATGCCAATTATGTCTCAGTAAAGCTGGGAAAAAGGATAAATTTGCTCATTAGTGTTAGTTTCTTTAATGTAATGTTGTTCTTTAATGTTATTATTATTTTAATTTTTGTTGTATTATATCCATCCCCTTTTTACTCCCATCTGTCCCCTTCCCCACCCACCCACTCCCCCCAAAAGTGAATCCCACTTGTTGTCCATGTCCATGGTTCTTCCATACTAGTTCCTTGACTAAACTGTTCCCCTTCTTTGCCTCCTCTTCCCCACTCCCCCCTCCCCTCCTGCCCAGAGAAGTTCTATTCATTGTAGTCATGTATCTGATTCTATTTTGCTTGTTTGTTTTGTTCATTATTGTCCTGTAATGGGTGAGATCATATGGTATTTGTCTTTCACTGACTGGCTTATTTCACTAAGCATAATACTCTCTAGTTCCATCCATGTTGTTGCAAAGGGTAGGAGTTCCTTCTTTCTTTCTGCTGTGTAGTACTCCATTGTGTAAATGTACCAAAGTTTTTTGATCCAATTATGCACCGATGGGCACTTAAGCTGTTTCCAGCACTTGGCTATTGTAAATAGCATTGCTATGAATATCCAGAAATCAAAAGTATTTTTGTATACCAATAATGAAATATCAGAGATAGAAGCTAGAAAACAAATCCTATTTACCATAGCAGCATGAAAAATAAAGTACCTAGGAATAAACTTAACCAAGGAGGTAAGAGACTTGTACTCAGAAAACTACAGAACACTGAAGAAAGGAAGATACAAATAAATGGAAGCATATACCATGTTCATGGATGGGAAGAATTAACATCATTAAAATGTCCATACTACCCAAAGCAATCTATAGATTCAATGCAATCCCAATTAAAATACCAATGACAATACTTTACAGAGATAGAAAAAATACTTCAAAAATTTATATGGAGCCAAAAACGCCCACAAATAGCTACAGCAATCTTGAGAAAGAAGAACAAGGTAGGAGGAATCACAATACCTGATGTCAAACTATACTACAAGGCTACTGTCATCAAAACAGTCTGGTACTGGCAAAAGAATAGACATATAGATCAATGGAACAGAATAGAGAGCCCACAAATAAACCCAGGACTCTATGGTCAATTAATATTTGACAAAGGGGGAAGGAACATAAAATGAAGTAAAAACAGTCTCTTCAACAAGTGGTGTTGGGAGAACTGGACAGTGACATGCAAAAAAATAAAACTAGACCACTAACTTAAACCATACCCCAGAATAAACTCAAGATGGATAAAGGACTTAAACATAAGCAGTGCCACAATAAGGGTCGTGGAGAAAAATATAGGCAGTAACATTTTAGATATCCTTTGCAGAAATATGTTTACCGATACTTCTCCAAGGGCAAAGGAAATCAAAGAACAAATCAACAAATGGGACTATATCAAACTGAAAAGTTTCTGTTCAGCTAAAGAAAACACCAGCAAAATTCAAAGGGAACCAACTGTATGGGAAAACATATTTACCAATGATACCTCAGACAAGGGTCTGATCTCCAAAATATATAAAGAACTAATGTGACTCAACACTAGGGAAACAGCCCAATTAAAAATGGGCCAAGGACCTGAACAGACAACTCTCTGAGGAAGACACACAAAGGGCCCAAAGGCATATGAAAGAATGCTCAACATCACTAGCCATCAGAGAGATACAAATTAAAACCACAATAAGATACCACCTCACCCCTGTCAGAATGGCAATCAACAAATCAACAAACAACAAGTGTTGGCGAGGATGTAGGGAAAAGGGAACCCTGGTGTACTGCTGGTGGGAATGCAGGCTGGTGCAGCCACTATGGAAAACAGTATGGAAACTTAAAAAACTAAAAATAATGTTATTTTTAAAAGACAAAAACTTTGTAATTTTTAGCCCTTCAGCAAATGACTTTATTGAGCATCCACTATGTACCAAGGTACAGCAGCAAAAACCAAAGTGCCTTCTGTCATGGTGGAGCTTATGTTTACAATTTGCTGAATGGCTGTTTTTGCTGTAAAATCCTAGTTTCTCTTGTCTTTAATATCTTTTTCTTTGACCACACGCACCTGCATATCCACCCCCAAAGCACATACATATGCATACATATACATATGATATACATATATGTGTGTGTATAATGTATATAATGTAACAGTATAAATATTTTGCATGGAACAATGTACATATATTTTTCTGTTTTTTTTTTAATGATAAAACCTATATAAATCAGGAAATTAATTATGTATATCTAATGCACATTTTAAGAATTTGAAATCTGCCTTAATAAGAAATATTTCTTATTAAGAATCCAAGTTTTTCACTTAATATTCTGGCTTTATAATGTTTGTCTTCCACATTAATTTGTTCACAGGCATTTTCATTTTCCTTGTTTGACTGAAATAGAACAAAACTGTGATTGGTGATATACTACTTCTGTCTAAATGTCCTGAGAAGCGTTCAGAGATCAGTGACAGGTTCTGCTTTCACTGGCACCTGATCAGCTTTTCATAGAATAGATGCCTAAGTCACCAAACTGAGTGAAGGATTCCACTTTCAGGGGCTTTTGGAGTTTAAAGGAACGTTAGCACTTGTTTAAATTCTCAGAGAAAACCAGTAGAACTCTGGTTACAAATATCGGACACGGAATGGGTTAAGATACTCCCTTCTTTGTTTAGAAGAATATCAGAGGAAATTTTCAACAAAACTTTGCCTTTCCTTAAAAGTGTCAACTCTTGTTTTTTCATCACTAGCATTTGGTTCTGTGGCATTAAAAGTTCTAAAGCTGCAAACAGCGATTGCTGATGCTGCTTTTCTCACTCTTTGTGAATGTGGATGCCTTGTCCCACCTTGCCCTTTGGCAGGGTTGATGCATTGGTACAGGCTGCCTTAGGTGGCTCTGAGCCTCACCCAGGCACCAGGGCAGTGAGCATCTGCCTTCCCCAGCCCAGGGTTCCTGGCTGGGGGTTATCACCTACGCAGTGATCCTGATGAGAGAAGAGACAGTGTGGCAGTGTGAACATTTATTCCATGATGATGAGTTAGCAGGAAGAGCAGAGGTTTAGCAGCACTAGGACATTCTGTCACTGAAGTGCAGCTTAGCACATGGAGGCTTAAAGCGTATTCTTCACCTTCATATTATAAATCTTTGTGTTATCATTTTCTTCCAAACTCCTCCCCAGAACTTTCTCCCAACTGCAGTTAATTAAAATGCATGTTTCTATGTCTCTTAAGCATGGTTTACTTTATTTGCATGTGTTTTTTCCCAACATAAGGCCACTGCTGAAAGATGCCCTAAGGTGGTATATAGCCAGGGCATTAGGAATGAATTTGCCTTATGATACATTGACCAAAATAATTTTTTTTTTTTTTTTTTAGTTTGCTAATGTCTTTTTAAATATTTATCTTTCAGTTAAAGTTTACATTCAGTATTATTTGGCTTAATTTTCATCTTTGGATTTTCCAGCCTTTTTTCTATATGGGCTCTGAATTAAACCTGATTGTTTTCATGGTGCCACCTTATTCTCTTTGCTCGAAGGTATTGGCCATGGGGTCTGTGCATCCTCTTCATATCTACACTTGTGATTAATGCAGAAACACCGGCCTTGGACATCACTGTCATTGTCACTGTCGCTGTCACTGCTGCAGGCCTGGCCCAGCTCCCAGTGCCAATGGCCCAAATTAGCAATTTACATTTTCAAAAATTGCTGGTGGTGGGTGTGTATGGGTGTGGGGGTGGTTAATAAAAACTAATTTTATAGCTTCACTTTAAAAAAATTCTAGACAATTGTATTTCTGGTAGATTATTAAAACTTTAAAAATAAATTTTTAAAAGGTCTTTTTTTTTTAAAATTACTTTTAGAGAGAGGGAGAGGCAGAGAGGGAGAGAGACATCAATGTATGGTTGCCTTTCACATGCCTTCAGCTATGGACTTGGCTGGAGACCTGGCTTGCAACCTGGTTATGTGCCCCGGCTGGGGATCAAACCAGCAACTTTTGGGTTCGCAGGCTGGCACCTGTCCACTGAGCCACCAGCCAGGGCCTAAAACTTTTATTAAGAAAAAAATGCATCTCATTTGTTGCTACCATATTTCTCCTATGAGGGACTGAAAATAATTGGCAAGTTGATTGTCACTTGTACTAGTGTATAAACACATTGGGGGCCTCCTGTCAAGACTTGGAAGTTACTCACTGCCTCAGGAATGCAGTGCTAACCCAGTGCCTTTTGAACAATAGTTTGAGAGGTGTAGGCTACTTTTCTCCCTGTACACTTAAAATTTCACATGCTATAATCTGTACTTATGATGTCATTTTGAAACAGACAGCAGGACTACTGAAAACTTAAAGCTATCTTGGATGGCTTATTGTTGTTTTGGGTTTTGGAAACACATGGTGAAAAAATGGCTCAAATGTCTTTCTTTTGAAACCCTGGGACTGCTCTGCTAAATGTAATGTTCAACAAAATGGATGTTTATATTGGTAAATATCCACAAAATGTTTGCGAAGGCCAGAATGGAAAGCTGCCTAATTCAGTGTGTAATCTTGTGGGTAAGGATAACATGGCAGAAAGTACATCTTGATATTTGAAAAAAAAAGTATTGTTGCACCAGAAAGATGTTTCCTTAAAGTATAGGTTGCAAAATTTTGGGCAAAATCTAGCCTAGAGACGTATTTTACTTCGCTTTCATAATACTTTTTTTAAAAAGTGAGTTTGACCATCTGTGTCAGGGGCGGTACTCTCTGGTTGTCCACATCACCCACCACTCGTTATTGCCTCAGTTATGTTACTTCGAGCTGCTGAGGCATTTGTTTTGTGTCCCTTGTTAAAGGAAAGCTGTTTGTAGGCAGTCTGATTTCTGTGCCTTATTTATCCTTTAAGCTGCCGTCTTGCTTCTTTTCTTTCTCCTCTTGTTTCCAGTCCTAGTTTGGGGAGTATGAGGTCCCTGGCACACTTCAGAAAAGGAAACTGGAAGGAGAAGGGGAGGTAGGCCTGTCCATGCTTCCCTTTCGGTGGTCTTCGGGTGTCCGAGGGCCTAAGGGGGATGCGGGGGGTGGGGGGGGGAGTCTCCTCATTACCACACTGTGTCCAGGGACAGAGGAGAAGACACCTTGTTACTCATCTTGCCTTCCTGTCTGCTTGCTTCTTACCTCTGTATTTTTCTGAGGCTTGCAGTGGACCCCAATTTATCCATACTCATTCATTTGGGATAGTTTTGATGTCTGCTGAATGGGAAGCAGTACACAGGGCTAATGGAGGGCAGTGGGGAGGAAGACCAGATACACAGATTTTCACCACTGTGGGTTTTAGTTCCTATGTGAGACTTAAAGGTTTCATCCACATCCTTTTTCATCTGTCCTTCTGGTCTTTTTAGCATTTTTATTCCTATCCATTGGAGCTTAGATCTTATATCCTATTAAGAATGCATAGTCGTTGCTTAAACACTTTCATCTGGATCTTGAGTAGATTTTTTTTTCAGGATCAAAATTCTTCTAAGCATTTTTTTTCAATAGGTTCAATGGTGTATTCTACGTCTTGCTTCCTTTACTCATTCTTAAACAGAGTGGTGTAACTTTGCCCAGGCTTCTTTGCCAGTAACCAGGGTGTTGAGGTTCACTGTGATCCTGCTCCCCATTTGTTTACTATGGGAATCCTTTTCTCAAATTTCCAAGCAGAAGGGCAAGCTGGCAGCTCCCAGCCTGGCTGCCCATGACAGGAGCTCTGTTTACAGGGCCAGTTTCTCCATCGCCAGCCCTCCACCTGCTTCTGTGTTGCCCTGAACTAGGGGTCTCAGACTCAGAGTGCTGCCGAAGTTAGGGGGGTGAAGAAAATGATTGCAGCCCTTGGTTTTAGACAGTTTGCAATGTATGGTGACTGAGGAAGGAATTTAAATGCTATGTCTTTAAAGTGCTTTGTTTTTTTAAACAGAATTTTCCCATGAACCAAGTATGGTATTTAAGTCTTTAATGTGAGGGCCTGGTTCTAAAAGTGTTTCTTAATTTAAAAAAAAAAAGAAAAAAAGTTTTTTTTTGACCCAGTGCACACACACAGTAATTTTAAACCAGAAGTCCAGTGTTTTACATCCTTTTGATTCTTCTCTGAAAATATTCTTGGTACTGAGGTTGCTTATTTTAGGAATTGGAGCATTTTATAGCATTTGATAAATATATTCCCAAAATATTTCTCAAAAGACTTATGTCAATTTACTTTGCATAGGCAATGTAAGGAAAATTTTATTATACCTCCTACCAGAATTTAAACCTAAATTATTTTGTAACTTTAATGGATGAGGTGCAGTTTCATTCTAATTTGTTTCTCTTTTTAATATTATTAGATTGGTTAGTAGTATTTTCTCATTTATAATAATCATTTCATTCATGATGGATATAGCAAAATGACTGAATTCTTACAATAAAGTAGGCCAGCAAGTACAAAATCTGGGATCCTCCAAAAAAAAAATTTTTTTTTAATCATTTACAATCTGAGGTATGTATTATAGGTATAGTTCACTTTGTGTGGTATAATGGCCACAGTCACCATGCTCCTTTTATTAGTCCTTATCGCTAAAAACATTGTGGAATAGAGAACTGTAAATGTAGCAGGAATGGATTATTAATATTTTTATGGCTTATAAGGAAAGAAAATTTCAGAGTTTTCCCCTGACAAAACAGGAGCTTAACTCTAAATATAAATTGACTTTTAATATTGAATTATATTCCTGATCAACTAATATTATTTCATCTTATTAATATTCCATTAGCAATGAATATTGATACTGTAATTCTTGATCTTGAGATTTATTTATCAGATAACCAATGAATGTTTTGTAGACAAACTCCTTTCCATTAAAGGAGCTCTTTTCTTGAAACCACCTATCATATAAGTAATTTCTCCTCATCATCTTGGTTTTAATGAGAGGAAGAAATTTATATTCGTTCTTTCTGTGCTACCTTAGTAATATATACTCAAAAACATATGTCTAACATTTGCTGAAACATTACTAGAGTTTTACTATACCACTTTTTTGATGCATACCCAAAAAAGACCCAAAAGATCTAAGCTTTGCCTATGTATTACGAACTACACATGATTTTTTGTTTCATAATGGGCTAAAAATCCATTTACTCCAATAGAGTTGGACCAGGTTTTAGAAAATAAAAGCATTTATCCATGGTGATGCAGCAGTGTAGCAGTGTTTATGCTTTTGATCATTCCTTAGAGAGGTATTACCTTGGTACACAACCAGCTGGCTTTAGGGAAAATTGTACCCTTGATATGTGCTTAAAACAGCAGTGTAAAATGTAACTGCTGACAATCTTGGTTTTGGTAAAAGTTACTTTCTTATTACACGGCATGCTGGAAGCACACAGGGGATGATGTCAACTCCTACCCTTTAGAACTCTTTCAACGGCCAGACATAGTATTTCCCGCCGTTGTCAACACTTGAGGAAAATTTGCCAAATGGAGACTTACGATTAGCAAAGGAGAAAGTATTAGTAATTGTTTGTTTAAGAAAAGAATAATTTGATTTTTTCAATGTTATTTAGAAAAGACTTCAGGAGTTGAGCTTTAAAATTCTAATAAAACTTTGGTTTTACCAAATATAACTTGATTTTTAATTCTAGTATTCTGTCTTACCAATCTTTTAATTACTCCTCTTCCTTTTGAAAATGCTTTGCCGTAGGACATGTAGAAACCCAGGTTACAAGCCTTTAAGGACTTTGATTAACTCATCTTTGTTTCCCTAATATTGGCACATGCGAGTGGCTCTAGAAATTGGTTTTGATGTAAACCAATGACCTTTAGAATGTATACATTAAAAATTAATTAGGAAATAGCATATAGTACTTGAATATGATAGTGAAGGTGAATTTTCTGTTTGGTACCAAATGTTCAAAACTTTTTTCATTGGCATTGTTCTATCTTAATTGCTGGCAGAGTGTGGCACAAAGGTACAAGGTCAGAAGGCTCTGTAGTGTGTCACTAGACTCCGTTGTGTTTTGGGGCAATAGGCTACAGCTGCTGTTAACGTTGATAGGTTATCTTTGTGATTTTGGCTAGTAGATTTACTGTTAAAGATTTCTCAGAAGTGTGCTGTCTTAAGATAGTTTGGCAAAGGGTCTATGTGATTAGTGATCTTTTGAAGGAATGCCCTTGTGCCTGTTTTAGAATGGAGGATGATGAGGAAACCAGATGTGAAGCTTTTTCAGGAATGAGGACATGGCGGATGATTGAGTTTGATTATTATCTTTTCCCAAATGGAATATCATATTATAAAAAGATGTTATTTTTAGTCCTCAAAGAGATCAATTTAAGAATTACATGCACTCTTAAACACTGGGTAATCAACAACAAAATTCAAAGAGCCTGATTAAAAAATTGAAAAGAAAAAGATTAAATAATGATTAGTGATCACACATCAGTAATTATTAGGGAAATGCCAATCAAAACCACAAGATACTGCCCTGGCTGGTAGCACAGTGGATAAGGCGTCGGCCTGTGAATCCAAAGGTCGCAGGTTCGATTCCCCAGCCAGGGCACATAACAAGGTTGCAAACCAGGTCTCCAGTCAGGTCTGTGGCTGGAGGCAGGTGAAAAGCAACCATACATTGATGTCTCTCTCCCTCTCTGCCTCTCTCCCTTCCCCTCTTTCTGAAAATAATGAAATAAAATCTTAAAAAAAAAAAACAAAAACAACAACAACAACAAAAAAACACAAGATACTACTACACACCCACTAGGATCTCTACCATCAAAAACAAAAACAAAAAACAATAACAACAAAAAAACCCCAAAAATACTTGACTGGTGTGGCTCAGTGGATTGAGCACTGGTCTGCAAACCCAAGCGTTGATAGTTCGATTCCCAGTCAGGGCATATAACCAGGTTGCAAGCCAGGTCTCCAGCCAGGTCCCCAGCTAGAGGCAGGTGAAAGGCAACCATATGTTGATGTTTCTCTCCCTTTCTTCTTTCCTCCTTTTCCTCTCTCTAAAAATAGTGACTAATACCTTTTAAAAAATGATGTTTTACTGAGGATGTAGAGAAATTAGAACCCCTGTGCACGGGTAGTAGGAATATAAAATGGTGCAACTACTGTGGAAATGGTATGGCTATTTATGCCATGTGGTCAGCAATTCCACTTCTGGACGTATACCTAGAAGAAGTTAAAGCAGAGACTGTAGCTGTTATTTTCTATATCCATGTTCATAGCAGCATTGTTTACAATAACTAAAAGGTAGCAGTAATCCCCATGTCTAGGAGAAAAATGGGTAGACAAAATATATATGCATACAGTGAAATATTATTCAGCCTTAAGGAGGGACATTTTGAGATGTTCTACAACAAGAATGACCCATGAAGACATGCTAAGTGAAATAAGTCAGTCACAAAAAGACAAACACTGATGAGGCTCCTAGAATACTCAAATACATAGAGACAGAAGGTAGAATGATGGTTGCCAGGAGCTGGGGCAAGTTACTGTTTAATGCGTACAGACTTTCAGTTGAGGAAGATGATAAAGTTCTGGAGATGGATGGTGTTGACTGTTATACAACAGTGTGAATGTCTTTAATGACATGGAAGTGTACCCTTAACATGGTTGAATGGTTAGAAATAATACTGTCTATGTGGAATTTTCAGTCAGCTCATAATCATCATAGCCTAGAGGCTAAACTAGGCATGTAAGTTATTCGTGAATTATCAATCCTTTCTTCTTAATACTATGCTAACAAAACAATATTACTTGTATAAACATGAACTGCTTGAATTAATTAATAATAAATGTAATGGAATGCTATTGCCAATGGTCTTTACTATTGGATCAATCTCTAAATTTGCTAAGTAGTGTGTAGTATCTATTGTACGTCCACTTTCTCACTTACTAGGAGAATATAATAAGCATATGTACAGTAAGGTTTTGGTTAGGTAGTACTTCTGAATGCTTCCTGCCATAGCAAACTCCAAAGGAAAAGTCTGGAGGAGCTAAGGGTAGAAATAAGAATAGATTATGTTCCAAACGTACAGCTTGGTATTTTAATAGCAGTCCTTGTTAACCATTTTTAAACATTCTATAACATGGAGATTAACAGGCTTTATAGTCAAATGACATACTATATTTTCTTTTAATAAGAAATTGGTAGAGTTGAAGCAGAGATTGAGTATAAGTTTATGGAAATATGTTAAATACTGCTAAAAATTATAGGGTGGTAATAAGAATGAAATACAAAAACAACTTGAAAAGTGGTTATTAAAATACTTGAAAATTGTTTTGACAAACACACAAGATTATATTGACTCCTAGAAGTGGTTAGAATTTGCATGATATTTAAAGTAATGGGGTTCCCTGATCCATGTGGCTCAGTTGGTTAGACTTCATCCTGCAAACCATAAAATCACCAGTTTAATTCCCAGTCAGGGCACATGCCTGGCATGTGGTTTCAGTCTGCAGTCAAGGTGTATGAAAGAGGCATCTGATCATTGTTTCACTCCCTTTCTTTCTCCATTCCCTTCTCTCTAGAATCAATAAAATGAAAAACAATAAAAAAAAAATACAAAAACTAACGGGGAAGGTGGAAAAAAACTTTAACGATACAGCATACCTTTTACGTTTTCCTTGTTGGTGTGGTGACATCAGAATCAGCATCATACACCTTCTTCATGTTGTCAACTGTATGTAAAGGGATGTTATTTAAGTCTGCAGTTTCCTTAATAGTTGGCCCTGCATGCAGTCCAGAAATTGTGGTTGCTGTAACTTCATATTCCTTCAATATGATGGTTGCTCTCAGAATTGAATACTGTATATTTGAAACAATGATGTTAAATTATAACCTTAGAAACATAGTTTTTCAAAATTAATTTAAAGCACATGAAGTAAGGAGATGCAAAGTTATTGCCAATTGATCACGCATACCCTGTATGTTAAGTATTGTGGTTAGGTACAGAATACTTGATACTTTCTGAATTTTGTGCTCATGAGTGACTTATAGTCTGCTGGAGGAGATAGTAGAGACGTGTTTACATATACCCTATGAAAAATATTTCTTCCAAAACAAGGAAATGAATATACTTTGTCCCAAAATAATAAAATGGGTATTTGTTTTATGCTATATTCTGCATTAGATACAAATGTAAAGAACAAAGAATTTCTGTCCTCAGATTTGTGATTTTGATTGTTTGAAAGGGGTAAAAAGACAGATGTGCACAGGGCTTTCCTGCGAGGTACATTAGTAGTGTTCCTAACCAGAGGTACAGTGGTGAGTGCTGTCTTGGCCCTAGTCTTTGGCTCTTGTTTACCTTGGTTTTAGGTTTCATAGAATATCTTTGCATTATCAGCTACTTCAAATTCTATAAGGAAATGGTTGCTAGAATACATATGAAAAGAAAGGGATGGAAAAGTTATCGTGGGGTTTAAAATTAGGGAAAGACTAGTTGGGGGAACCATGGAGAAGGAGTCATATGAGCTAGATCTTGAGGGAGGGATAGAATACCTACCAAACTTGGGGAAGGAAGTCAGAGATGGGAGAGCACGGGTCACATTCACCTAGTAGCCTGGCATGACTGGAGCCCAGAGAGACTAAGAGGAAACAAGCTGGAAGCATGGGGTTGATGGATAGAAATGCATTTTTCTGACATGTTTTGATGTACTATTCAGAAAGATGTCCACTTCCAGTTTTTGCAAATGTGTTTTTTTCATAGGCTCTTCAGTGTTTCAGCTCTGATTATACAAATAATCAGGCAAGAATGAACCAGTGAGGAAGTCTGAAACTTCCCTGAACATTTAATGCCTCCCTCAGTATTATTTGCTTATTTTTCTCCTGTTGACTTTATTCCGTTCCCTTCATGCTCTGCTTGCTCCCTTACCTCCTTTTTCCACCTGGGGGATAAAATTCTGAGGATTTAGGTTTTCTCAATTTACACTGCTTTCCTACAATAGCAAAATATTTGTAACTTCATCGCTAATATCTTTGCCAAAATGGACTTTTCCAAACTTTCTCTGGAGTTGGTGACTGTTCTTTTTCTCATAGCATTGGCATCTCTCTAGTAGAATATCAGCTCATGGTCTGATTGTGTGAAGATCATGCTGATTAATAATAGTTATGAGGTATATATTAATACATTCATTAGCCAGGGATTAATTGTGAGGTTTTTCTAGTTAATTTTTCTCATGCGATAGGTGACTAAATAAGAAAACATTTCAAAAACTTAATTCATTTTCAATATTTGAAGCTAAGTAAAATCATGTCTTTAATTATTATAAGTTGTATAAATAAATATTAATGTTTTTGATTAATGAAACAAGCATATGATTTTACTATCACTTCTGCTCATATGTCTTTATGAGCAGATTTGCTTTCAAAAGGAAATGGAAAAGGTGAATTTTGATATTTCTTTTTTCATTAGCATTATATTTAGACAGAAAATGTTATAAGAGATATAAATTGCCTGTCCTACTTATAGCAGTCAGAAAAGGCAGCTGATCTTGGTGTTGGTTAGGTTGAAATGTTCTGTAGGGGAAAAAAATCTTACTATATATTTTGAGTAAGCAAAAAAAATATATATATCTATATATTTCCTTTTTGAATGTCACTGTTGCACTTTCAGGCACATGCAAGCTTAATGGTCTGCCTTTCTGTATCATTTTCTCCTGGAATGACAGTTTAACAGTTTTCCTGGTTGGACTGTGTTAAAATCTTTAAAGGCTACATTCACTAAAACATGTGTTCAGTGTTTGGACGGCCAAAAATCTGTGCAATAATTTTAATGGAGTATAACTTAGCAACTCTGCTATTATCACAGATATCTATTGTTAAAGCTCCATTAAAATATCCTCAATTTGGAGACTATTATTTCATATTCATCTGTACTGAGCTGTGCTGCAGTATACTTTTGCACTATTTGAAAATAGGTTTTGACAAGAAAACAACACTTTGTAAGTTAGATAAGAACATGCTTAATATATTTAAATTATTTTAATAGGCTTTTAACTAGTTAAATTTCCTGAGTGTCTGCCGTTGTGAGCATTATGCAAGATATCCTGCCTAGATAACTTGAAATTATGGCCTTTAGTAATGACGTCTGGGTAGAAGATGGACGATGGGAAATAGTCATGAAGTGGCCCAACCAGGAACAAGTTATCTTCAGAGTTCTGTTAGAACAGGGCTATTGTGATGTGTCTGTTGTTGGCAGTGCCACCTGTGTTAAGGGTTCAGATTTTGATCCTCTTGTATTCGTATTCTGTTATTGTCCTGGGAAAGGGGACGGCTAACTGAAATAGTGAGAAAGAGTGAGATTCCATGGGAGAAATCCAGAGCAGGCCAATGCTAATTGACTTAGCAGCCTATAGGCTATTTTACTCCTTGCCTTTCAGAATTGTTTCTGTTAAGTTTTAAGTTTTCTTGACACATCTTTTGAGACCCTGTAGGGAACAAAGCCCTTTTTTTGTGTAGTATAAGTCTTGGAGAGCATTCATTGACAGTCTAGTCTTTAATTGGCACTGCTTTCCCTGGTACATTTATTCCCTCTAACCACTGGTGCTCTCTGTGCCTAAGGCCAGGTTCGTTGGAGCCAGTTTAAGTGGCAAGAAATTGAAGAAGCAGATACTGGAAAATCCAGCCTTTTGTGATCCTTCCTAGCTTTGATAAGTTCAGCTTTCATATTGAGAAGTTGTTTAAACCTTTGCAACTTTTTCAAGTGGTGAAATACGTTTGTCTCAGAAGAAAACTTGAAACTTTAAAATTGATTTTCTTTATAATTTGTATTTATATCTATAGTTATTTATTAAAAAAATTTTAATAGCTGTCTCCATTGAAAGGTGCTGTATTAATTTTTACTAAGTATGCCAAAATTCTAAATTTGGCTAAAAAATTTTTCCAGCTGTTACATATCATTGTTCCTCAGTGTATAAAAAATGTTGCATGTTGCAATTGACAAAAAGATGTAGTTTAATCAAAATATTTATTGAAACACAAAATACTTGTAGAGTTAACACTTTCTTCAATCTTATAGGTTTGACTAATTAAAATATTAACAAACTGTTAATAATTTCCAAAATAATATAGAAAAGAAGCCACCATCAGAAATTTTAGTAAATTAAAATTGTGAAGAATAAAAATATATACTAAGTTGGATTTATATTATACCTTACAAAATCATTGAACAGTATTTACAGACTCAATCATTTAATTATATGTACTAATTATATTTGAGGGTGTGACTTTGAAACAGTGACTTTTCAATTTTAGCATTTTTCAGAATTTCAATGTAATTTTATACATTTTAATACTTTTAAGATATCCGAGTTGATTTTAAGTAGCAATAATGAAACTTAGGTACTTTCTTAATTAAATGAAGTAACCAATGTAAAATGCTGAACGTAAAGCCTAGCACATAGCAACTTCCTTGGCAATCAGTTGTTTGCAACTACGATCACTATTTCTGACTCTTCTTGCCACACCCTCTCTCTCACTGTGGTTTGTATACCATGACAATTTCCATAAACTCACAGCATCACCACTTTTCCCTGTGTCTACCCTCTAGCTCTTGGTGTTTTAGAAATTTCTGAATTATTTCTGCAACGATAAGATCATAACTACTGTTCAAGAACACGTGTTTACATAACATACATACAGAAGTGTTGAAGAAGTTTACCTTCTCCGATACCAATATCTTATTTCCTTCCCACTTTGTCTAGGATCTCAGAGCTTGTGGGTCAAGAGATGAGTGGGATATGATCCTAACTCACAGCAGATCATGCAGAGACTGACATGGGAAGGCTGGTTCCATGTGTTTTTAGTGTGCCTGTTTGTTGCTGGAGTTTGGGTTCCCTTGTATCTTAAACTAGTTCTAAAATATCATGAAAAACAGCATAGTTTTTAAGGGAAATTATGACTTCAACATAATATGTATTTGTTATCTTCAACATTAATTCAAATGCTTTTCCTTTATTTATTTTAGATTTATTGAGAATACTTTCAGTAATATAAAAATATATTTTATATAAGGAAGAAACAAAAGTCCCTCCTTATATTTCCTTTCCTCTCATTCCTCACAAGAAATATGTTTTGGTAGTTGGTAGTTTGGAATGAAACCTTCCAGACTATTTACGTGTGTGTGTATGTGTGTGTGTGCATGTATATATCTTTTTTATTTGTGTGTATATATATATTATATATGGCTGTTTGTTGGTGTCCTCACTGCTGTGCTGGTTGTTTTTCCACAGAAATGAGATTTTTTTGTTCTGCAATTTGCTTATTTTATTAAATTTATGGTCATCATTTCCTATCCCCAATCTTCTTAGTCTTTTTCATGGCTGTGTAATACTTGCCTAGTGATACATCTTAGTTAACTTTAGCCTGTGTCCTTTGGAAATATACTCCAGGTCTCTGGATCTCATTTGCTTATATGAGTACATCATGTTGCATGAACTCCAAGGCTGGAAGCTTTTGTCCTGGGTACCTCTGTGCTTAGTTTCCCCACTACACTTTGTAGGCAATAGGAAGCCTACAAAGGATTGCTTATTGACCTTAAGGGATCATTGTAAAGGTTGTCATATGATCTTGGATTGACCTCAGCTTAAAGTACCAATTCTGTTGTGTGCAGTTTAAGATAACATTAGCACTTTTATAATGTTTTCATTTCTATCTCTTAGAAATGTAAGATGCATCATCTAACTAGGATGAATTTTTAGCTGTTATCTTTAGACACTATCATATTGGCAGAGGTCTGGGTTTTTGATCTCCGAGGAAGGTCAGATTGCCAAATCTGTGGGGGTGTTTTTCAGCAGCAATTTTTTAAAATCAGGATATCTTTTAGAGACTTCTTTGAGACTACTTTTTTTTTTTCTTTTTTCTTTGGTGTGTGTGATTATGGAATATTTTTGTCTGTTTATATTTTTAACCAGGTGCATTGAAATCTAATTTGTGACTGTCATTAATGGCATAATTAGTCACCATCATAAAAACCCAGACACCAGTATTCCAAGGTTAGAATTTCATTAGGGCTGGGCAGGGTGTTTATTAAATTTTATGTTCTTCAGTTGCTATTTACTTAGTAGGTACAGTAACTTATATTTGTCATGGCTACTGGCTATATCTTGGAGTTCAACATCAGTTGGTTTAAAACTGCGGTATAGTTTTAAATTCTAAACTCTAACTGTAATAAAGGGAAATTTTATATTTTTTGCTTGGAAGATTTTATTCCATATTCATAAAATAGTACTAAAGAATTTAAGGAAGGTGATAAATTATTAGAAATGTAGAGGAGGAATTACCACCTTTTTGATAATATTGTGGTTGTTCAGCATTTTTAAGTAAGAACTTGCTATTGATTTTAATATTTTCTTCCAACAGAGCTAGAATCCTGCTATGCTATCATAGATATACTTTTTGATTTATTGTACAGGATATATTATGCACAGTGCAAACTAGTACACTGAGCTAGTATTGAGAATACATCTTTATTGTTTGTGATATTTTCTATGTTAAAATGGAGTTGAGGTTATTAACCAGATTTTAATGCACATGGACAAAGAGGGTTGTACACCTTTTGCAATAATTTCTTCTTTCTAGGTCTCCTCAAATATCTAATAGCATGAACTTTTACTTTGCTACAGTGTTTACATTGCTATTTTTGTATTTTCCTTCTCAACAAAATAGTATTTCCTAAGACTGTTTGGTTATATGCAAGTATACCCCAAAATGAATTTAAAAAACACTTTATTCTTGAAGTAACATGAAGAAAAAAGATTGAAATATGAAAATGTAAAATGCAGTAATTCAGTTTATAACGACAGTATTTTAGAATGAAATATATTTCCGATGACATACATAGAATTACGAATCTTATTTTTATTTTGTACTAAGGTTATAAACTATATTGAAAAAAAATTCAAAGGGCAAAAATCAAATGACTGTCCAGCTGAAAGAATTGTGTTGTAATTTATTTAGCATAAGATTGAATTACAGGTTTTTTATTTATTGAATCTCAATAATTTATTTTTGTTTCTTAAAACTACCATTATACACTTGAAAATTTGTATATTCTCTTCAACATCAAGTTTTCCTTGTCTTTTTCAGTCTGTAATCAAAACAGGGCGATTGCTAATCAGTCACGAAGCTCCCTTGACAGGCGGCTTTGCTTCGGAGATCAGTTCCACAGTTCAGGTAGAGTAACTTTTTGGCATTGATTTTAACATTTATGTAACTCCATGTGTCTATTCCAAGAAAAAATTACTTATCACAATATATAAAAAAATGCACTTTTTGGAAACGCATGTTTTTATTTGACTTCACTTTTAGTTAATGGTTTAATTACATCATCTAGAAAAGAAACTTTAAAGTAATGAAAGCTGAAAATTCCTAAAGAAGAAGGTTTCAAAGTTGAATAAACTAATGTCAGTAATGTTTATTATGGTAATAGGAAAACCCTTTTAAGTTTGAATGTGATATTTCTTTCTTAATAAAACTTAAACTTATGAAATGTGTTATCATCAAATAGATCTTAAATTCTCCTGCCTTTACCTAACAAAAAATGAATCTGTCAAAATTTAATAATGTAAACTCAATAAATAATTTCAAAATCAATAATTTAATTTATTAGTTGTTTAGTAATATTTTGTTATGCTATTGGTAACACTCTAAAAATAGTTAAAAATTTATTTCTGTTTTAAAAGTGCTTAGTTAAGATGCTTCCAATCACAAAAAATTGCAATACACCTCCTTATGGAGAATTTTTACTTAAAACTTCATTCACATTTGTGTCCCAGATCTGAATAAGATGATTTAAAGGAGTTTCATTATCCCTAATTCTTAATATAAATTGTATAGCTTTTTAAAATGTAAAGTATATGCATTTTAAATTTAAAAAGCTTTGCAGTTTGCAGATATTTTACCTTTTTTAAATGGGTATTAGTAAAATATATATAAATTGAGAATTCTTTTAAGAGTGTATAGTTTAAAAACTTGATAAGTGATTATGATATATGAGAAATGATGTTTTTATTTTTAAACTTTTAACCAGTAAAAAGTAATTCCTAAAAAGAAGTAATTTCTACCAATAAAATATCTTTAAGTTCTAATCAGCAACTCTCTAAATATTTTTTAAATGAGTCAAATTTAAACATGTTTTTAAAGCTAGCTGAAAATAATCCATAAGTAGATTTAGAAATAAAGATATATTGTTATTTATACATCTCATTTGTAGATTTGTTGTTTCCTTATTATTATATAAATTAAAATTTGAAACGTACTGTTTATTATATAACATGACTAGTTAGTGTGTATTGTGCATTTTATTCATTGAGTAGCGTAATGTACTAACTTTGCACAAAAAAAAAAAAAAAAAAGGAAGTTGCAAAAATGAATTACTTTAACACCCACCAAGCTGCTCTTTCAAGTTACAGGAAAAACTGGGAAGAGAAACTGGGATTTTCTGACACCTAGTTAATATGTAGTCTACTAAATTATTTGAAAATACAGTGACTGTTACTAATAGAAAGAGCCTTTATCTGACAGCCTTGTTTTGTCTATTAAATGCCATCTAATTCTTATCTCAATATTTATTTGCATTTAAATATAAAAGGAAAACAAGTAGAACATATATAACTCCTCTTGTGAAGTTAACTTTCTCTAAGTGTACCTTTTAAATTTGATCTTCATAAAATGTTAGTAAGCTGCAATAGAATGTAACAGTTTTGAAACTGGGAAGGAATTAGAAAAATAATCTAATCTAGTGTCTCTTTGTCTTGAATAATATGTGGTCTCATATTGACAGAAAAATGTTTCCCAGTTCCCAAGAATACATGTTTGAATTCCAGTTTGAGGAACACCACATTGTGAGTTAAACACAGTCAGCATCCAAAAGTAACACTGACAAGATCATAAACACTTCTATCAAAATCTGAACCCAGAATTATGTGGTATTAATAGGTGCTAAAATTGTGGAGATTATCCAGAATATAATTATATTCATATCATAGCTTGAAGCCACCAAAACTATACTCCTTTTTTAGTGAAGTGTTTATCATTCGGAGTGCTTGTAACTTACCTAGTTGAAAGCAGACAGTCGAAGCCATGGGACGGAGGCAGGAATATTGACTCAATATCATGTATGCACATGTGAGTTCAAAGCCCCATGCCTCCCCAACCTTCACAGGGAAGATAACAGTTTTAGATTCATTATAAAATGCTATTTTCTATGTTAAAATTACTCAACCAATTCACCAGAAAATTAATTAAGGCAGTAATGTAAAATTTGTAGAGGGATCTGCATTTGATATTTTTGGGAATTAGAGTTTGACTTATTAATATGCAGATGAATTTGAAAATGTTCACAGTTTTTGCTTAATTCAAAATTTACTTGCACAAATGGAAAGTGTGAAAAATGAATTTAATAAAATAAAATCAGCATAGTATCACCGAAAGTACGCCTGTTAGCTTTTTATGTATTGACAAGGGAGAAAGCAAAAGAAAGAAGGCTAGACACCTTAACAGATTTTCTTCTTTTTTGGCAGTAATTATTGCATATAATTTGGAGTATTCTGAATAATAAAATCTACTTTTCAGTAGTTGTTTCACGCACACATTCAACTAAATGCAATGTACTATATTGAGCATCTTCTTCATGGAAGGTCCTATTCCCTATTAAAAGTGAAGCCTGTATCTAATTACCAGTGCCTTGGGTTGTTTAAACTGAAATCATTTAAGCGTGAGGTACAGTTGCTTTCACTGTTAAGAATGAGTTACATTTCTATATTTCTTTTTGTTGTGTATACATAGTAAGGTTAAAAAAGATAAAACGGTGTTAAGATATTTTCCCTGGGATGGCAGGAAAAAGGTACAGAGAAAACTTGTTGTCTTGGGAAAAAAGTTTGAAATTATGGATAAAATAATTATAAATTTGAGCACCATTGGTTAAAAGGCTGAATTATTCTTATTGTATCAGTGAATGTAAATTTTATGTGAAAGTGAGCATACACAAAATCTCCACAAACACTATTTTGAGGAAGATATTTGGTAACTTTAAAAGCTCAAGGCTAATCTTACAAAGTTGCTCTTAAAAATGATCATATTTTAATGACTTATTATATTTTGATAATCACTATGCTGATTATTAATAAAGCTAGTTTTTAAATACATGAGATTCTGTTTCTCAAATTCTAAATTATCTATGTTAAAAATAAAAATAGAAAAGAATACAGCACTAGAGAGAATATTCTTTTAAGGTTATGGTTGGTATTTTTAGATAGAAAAATTATGTCATGCTCTATAAAATTGGATATCAAAGGAACCTTTTTGGTAGGTGTAGGAAAATTTGCTGGTATTACTATTAGGATTATTTTTAGTTACGCAGATAAAATACGGAAAGAATGAACATAAAATACATCTATATTTTATTTATATAGTTTTTCAACTTACTACAGATGGCACTTCCATTACACAAGGAATTCACTGTCCATATCTTGTTTGTTCATGTCTGTTGCCTTTTTTTCATAAAGCTATTTATTTTATTATTTCTAAAAATTTTTTTGTTAACAGTGTAACTTGGAAGTAATGCTAAACTCGCAGGAGTGATTACGAGATTATTTTGTATTGAATATAAAATATATTTTTACTTATATTTGTCAGTAGTTTTTGATAAAATGTATGCTTACAAAAATCAAAACCAATATGTTAAATCCAAGAACTGCTTTGCATTCCTGTTGGATTTAATCTGAAAGTTAACTGGGAAGCACAAGCTGAGGTCTGGTATATTTGGCTCCCCTCAGGGGAAGATTTCTTGGTCGGTCATCCAAAGCTTCACTGTCTTTTCCCATCTAATTTTACATTCCCATCTGTTCTCATTTTGGGGTGAGGAAACTTTTTCCTTCTTTCCTTTGACACACACACCAAAACTTGGAGATGTGCTTCTTTTAGGGATTTAGGCATTCCCCATGCACCCTGGTTTGTGGAAAAGTGCAAAGACAACAGAGTTTAGGTAATTCATTGACCTCATTGCATAGTTTGAGCAAAGATTTCATTGTTTCACAAAATTATATGAATTAATTTTATGTGGCATTTTTATTCTTCAGCTTTATGTAACCAGAACTGTAAAAAAAAAAAAAAAAACCAACAGAATTTTATTGTATTGAAAAAAGGTGTTAATCTCATCTATTTTAATATTCCTCCAAATGAGTTTATTTGTTCTAGAATACAATATTCAAAATAATCATGTATTTAAATATTATGGTATTTTAACAGCTTTAAGCTTTAAATAGCATACTTTCTTTAAGCCTTGTAGACACCAACCATTTTTTTAAAAAAAATTAATTTCTAACACATTCTTATAATGAAATAAGTCTTGAATCTGATAGGCTATGATAATAAAAAAATGTTTTTTCTGGATTCAATCCTTAATCAAAGTGCCAAAAATTTTAGGGATTGGGATTGGTTTGAAGGTTTGAAAAAAAAATTTTTTTAACACATGGAAGCAATAAGTTTGTAATAAAGAGTCCAGTTGGAGAGGATGGTTAAGTTTCCATACCATTATTCCTTCCTTTCTGTGCGGTCTCTTTTCCTAGAATAAGAATGCAGAAATTGTACATACCTACATATATTGTTAAGGTAATCATATTATAATAGTTTGAGAAGATTTTTATAAGGTTTCTACAAATGATTGTATAAAAGGAAATTTTTATAATTTCAGGTAAAAGAATTTTGCTTTTCTTGCTATTTGATGTTAGAAGGGATTCTACAGAAAGATTTTTATCTAATGAATTAATATTACTACCAAATTTATAAACACTATTAAAAGCATCAATTTGAAGGAGAGGGAAAATGTCCTAACTGATCTTGAGTTTTTTGATAAAGTGGGAGTCATCAGAGAGAACTATCAGAGCAGCAATCTGATAGTTTACTGCAATTTTGTAATCTTAATTTTTTTAAACTAGTGATGCAAAGTATTTGCCATTGGCAACATAAAATAATCAGAAGTGTACTTCTACACTAAAATTTGTTTAGATAAAGTAAAGCAGTTTAACACAGGTGTTCAGATATAGGACAAAATAGTATTTTGCCCTAAAGCCTGTTAAATGTTCATTACATAAACAGGTTTTGTAGCCATAGACCTGAACCAGTCTTTCAGGGATGCAGCATGGATGGGCTGCTAACATTACAGTAGTTCTATGCATGTTACACTCTTTTGGTCCTCCTCCTTGCTCTGACCACACCATGTCTCGGACAGTGTCTTTTTCTCCATTGCTCAAAAGTGTTAGTGTGGCCATTTTCTACCATCAGCCCTCTTAATTCTCCCCATATTTTCCTTGGGCAGACTCAACCATTTGCATGGCTATTCTTGAAACTCTTAAGTTAAGAAATTTCAAGCTTTGTTCTTGAGTGGTGGGCTCAAAATGCCAACTTCATGCTAAGTTTGATAGTGATAGGAAATTTGTACGATAAAATAGTTTATATGGAAGTTTTTTGTTTTTTTTTTTTTTTTTAAGATTTTTATTATTTTCAGAGAGAGGGAAAGGGAGAGAGGCAAAGTGGGAGAGAAACATCAGTGTATGGTCGCTTTTCACCTGCCTTCCAGCTACAGATCTGGCTGGAGACCTGGCTTGCAACCTGGTTATATTGCCCTGGCTGGGAATCGAACCAGCAACCTTTGGGTTCACAGGCCAGTGCCTTATCCATTGTGCCACCAGCCAGGGTCTATAGAAGTATTTTTAACATGAAACAGTGAGGAAAGGTAACCATCAGCACATGGCTGGTTGATTATCTGCCAATTTCTAGAAATCAGCTTATATCAAAATGAGCTGTTTCTTCTCAGTTGTTCTAAGACCATTTAAATGTCTTCTTCACCCTCTCACATCTTACCACATTACTATTCCTTATTTTCTTAAAACACACATCAAATTTTGTTCATTCTCTGTTTGAAAACCTTCAATAGATCTTCTTTGGCTGTAGAAACAGACCTTTATGTCACCATTCAGGTCCTTCTCTGTCCAAAACAATGTTTCCGGTGTTATTTCTCACATTTTAAAAAATGACTCCAATATACTGATCACACACATTCTTTGAACCAACCTTTCTTGAGTATTCTGGGTACAGTCTTAATTTGGTCATTTCAATCAAGTAGAGTCTTCGTTTCAGACATACTTAAGAATTTATTTGAAGAAATAGATGCTAAACAGACAATGATCCTATGTTAGGATAGGGAAATACTCAGAAGACTATGAAATTATAAAATGTCTAGTCATCATACCTAGGTATGACAGGCAAATTAACTCTTGGAGAATAAGTATAATCCTGTGAGTGAAGGTGGGTGGGGATTCTAGGCAGGAGGAATGATACAAATAAGAAGGCAAGAAAAAATTTGCTATTGCAGGCATTGAAGAGGTTTTGGTACAATGGAACAGTGGCATGTGAAGCTGGTAGCACAGGGTAAAGGTCAACAAGAACGTAGGAATTAAATCTTAATCTTGTATATAATACTGAAGAATTTTTATAAAGATTATATTCAGAGAAAGGGGAAGGGAGAGAGGCAGAGAGGGAGAGAGACATCAATGTTTGGTTGCCTTTTACCTGCCTCCAGCTGGGGACCTGGCTTGCAACCTGGTTATGTCCCCTGGCTGGGAATTGAACGAGCAACCTTTTGGGTTCGCAGGCTGGTGCCTTATCCACTGTGCCACCAGCCAGGGCCAGTATTTGTTTTTATATGGAGGAATTAGACCTGACAGGGTAGAACCAGCTCACATAGAAGTAAATCTAATAATTCCATATAATGTATTTAAAATACACTTTACAAAGTACCTGCTGAATAGGAAGTTGTAGAAACTCAGAAAACAATATATGTCATTTTTAATTAATTTATTGTTGTACTATTATAGTTGTCCCATTTTTCCCCCGTTGCTCTCCCCTGCTCCACCCATCCCTACCCCCTCTCCTATGGTCAATCCCCACGCTGTTGTCCATGTCCATGCCCATGGGCCATCCATACTAGTTCCTTGACTAGTAAGGACCTTTCCCTTTCTGTTCCTCCTTCTCTCCTTTCCCTCTCCTCTCTGATCACTGTCAGTCCGTTCCTTGTTTCCTTGCCCCTGGTTCTATTTTGCTCATTTGTTTGTTTTGTTCATTAGGTTCCTATATTAGGTGAAATCATATGGTATTTGTCTTTCCCAGCCTGGTTTATTTCACTAAGCATAATACTCTCCTGTTCTATCCATGCTGTCACAGAAAGTTGTAGTTCCTTCTTCCTTTTCTGCTACATAGAACTCCATTATGTAAATGTACCACCGTTTTTTGATCCATTCATCCACTGATGGGCATAGGCTGTTTCCTGCATTTGGCTATTGTAAATAGAGCTGCTATGAACATAGGGTTGCACAGGTTCTCCTGAATCGGTGTTTCAGGGTTTTTCCAGTATAATCCTAGCAGTGAAATTGCTAGATCAAAAAAGTTTCATTTTTAGTTTCTTGAGGAAATTTCATACTGTTTTCAATAGTGACTGTACCTGTCTGCATTCCCACCAATACACCAGGGTTCCCTTTTCTCTACATCCTCCCCAGCACTTGTTTATTGAGTTGTTCATGATGGTCATTGTGGTTTTAATTTGTATCTCTCTCATGGCTAGTGATGTTGAGCATTCTCTCATATGCCTATGGGCCTTTTATATATATGTCCTCCCCAGAGAAGTGTCTGTTCAGGTCTTTTGCCCATTTTTTAATTGGATTATCTCCTTGGTGTTGAGTTGTGTAAGTTCTTTATATATTTTAGAGATCAAACCCTTGTCTGAGGTATCATTAGCAAATACGTTTTCCCATACAGTTGGGTTCCTTTTCATTTTGGTGATGTTTTCTTTAGCTGAGCAGATACTTTTCAGTTCGATGTTGTCCCATTTGTTTATTTGTTCCTTTATTTTTTTTTGCTCTTGGAGAAATATTGGTACAAGTATTGCTGCATGAGATATCTGCAGTTTTACTACCTATGTTTTCCTCTAGGAAGCTGTGCCATCTTTTAATGATGTCATGGCTGATGTTTAAGTCATGTATACATCTTGAGTATGTTCTTGTGTACAGTGTAAGTTGGTGATCTATTTTCTTTTTTCTTTTTTCTTTTTTTTTTGTATGTCCCTGTTTAGTTCTCCCAACACCACCTGTTGAAAAGACTATTTTCACTCCATTTTATGCTCCTTCCCACTTTGTCGAAAATTAGTTGGCCATAGATACCTGGCTTTATTTCTGGACTCTCTATTTTGTTCCATTAATCTATATGTCTATTTTTATGCCAGTACCAGAATGTTTCGATTACAATGGCTTTGTAATATGGTCTGATATCCAGTATTGTGATTTCTCCTATCTTCTTGTTTTTTCTCAAGATTGCTGTGGCTATTTGGGGTTACTTCTGGCTGCAAAAATTTTTTGAGGTATTTGTTCTGAATCTATGAAATATTCATTTGGTATTTTAATAGGGATTGCATTTAATCTATAAGTTGCTTTGAGTAGTGTGGCCATTTTAATGATGTTAATTCTTCCCATTCATAAACATGATATATGCTTCCATTTATTTGTATCTTCCTTGATTTCTTCAGAGTTCTGTTTTCCAAGAATGAGTCTTTTACCTCCTTGGTTAAGTTTATCCCTAGGTACTTTATTTTTCTTGTTGTTATAGTAAATGGGACTTATTTTCTAGTTTCTCTCTCTGATGTTTCATTGTTGGTGTACAAAAATGCCTTCAATGTCTGGATATTGACTTTGTATCCAGCTATTTTGCCAAATTTGCTTATTAGGTGGAGTAGTTTTTGGTGGACTCCATAGGTTCTTCTGTGTACACTATCATGTCATCTGAAAATAATGACAGGTTTGGATGCCTTTGATTCCTTTTTCTTGGCTCATCTCTGTGGCTGGAATTTCCAAAACTATGTTAAATAGACATTGGAGATAGTGGACACCCTTGTCTTGTTCCTGATTTTTAAGGGGAAGGCTTTAGTTTTTTCCCATTGAGTATGATGTTGGCTGCAGGTTTCTTATATATGACCTTTATTATGTTGAGGTATGCTCCCTCTATTCCCACTTTGCTAAGTGTTTTTATCATAAATGGGTGCTGTACTTCATCAAATGCTTTTTCAGCATCTACTGATATGATTATGTGATTTTTGTCTTTCATTTTAAAACAAACTTTTGAATGATTAAAAAAAAATATATATATGTATATGTATATATATATATATATATTCATAGATAAGGACTTACTACAATAGTAAGTTGTTGCCTAACTGATCTGTAGATTCAGTCCAACTTTAAACAAAGTCCAAGCAGGTTTTTTCCTTGAAACTTGACAAATTGATTCTATAATGTTATGGAAGCATAATAGCCCCAAATATTCAAAACAGGAAAGGCTGGGTGAGGAATAATGTGCTCCATGTGGACACAGCAGGAAAAGGCCATGTGTAGAGAATGTTGGCATCAGTTGCCTCTGTGTCCATCACAAAGAGCAGTGATAGCTCCTGCCCTGCCGCTCACTATGGAACTGAGGACCCTGACTAAGTCAGTTCAACCTGACCTGTCCTCCTAGTATATTGCTTTTGTCTTATAAAACTGTTTTCAGGGATTAAGTGAAAAGAAATCACTAATGCAGGAAAGCTTTGACCAGCGGTGGCTGGGGCAAAGTACCTTGATTTGAATCCCAGATCCACCTCTTATTTGCTGTATGAACCTGCATGGTTATTTAATCATCCTTTGCTTCAGTTTCCCCATCTGGAAAATGGGGTAAATAGCAGTACATTCAGCAAAATGTTACTGTGAAGATTAAAAGAATTAATGCATGTAAAATTAGGGCACACGATACTCAGGAAGTATTAGGTATTACTGTTTTTATTTCTTTACAATGCTACTGTTTTTCTATTGTTCTATGCTTTCATCCTTGTATCATCTTTTGAAAGTACTTTATATTGGGTTTAATGCAAGATTAAATTGCTGATATCAATATACACCTCAGGTGATTAAATAAATAGATTTGGTTAACAAATGAATAGTGCACCTATTATAGGCTGAGGTTTGAAAAACTGTCATTCTAGTAGGAAGACATTTGTCAACAAACAATGTAATTAGTGAGACACCAGTACAATGGGATACATGCATAATACAATCTAAACATAGAGAACAGGTACCTGAAAGATCCTAAGAAAATCCGTCTGTAAGACTTATGAGGAATGTAGGGTTTTCTCTGAGATCTGAAGAAGTCTTTTCAGCATGTAAGCAGAAATGCCATCCAGGGCTGCTGTGACCAGAATGCCATTCATAGGAAGAAGCTATTCAGTAACCTTTACAGGGTTGTGGCAACAGGATACATGTTGATTGAAAGATGCCATCAGACACAGATAAAGAGTTTAGTTTCATTAGTGGCAATGATACAGAAACGTATGGAAGCAGATTATCCTGTTGATGACTCAGCATGCTCTCATGTGGAAGTATATCTCTGCCTTTTCCCATGGCGTGGTGCAGCTGTGGCTCGGTGCCAGGCATGAGCACCCTCAGTCCTGGCCCCAGCTTCCTCCTAGGAACTGACTCCATGCCCACTGCAAATCCTCCTTCCGGAGACGGCGCCAAGTCTACCTGCTAATCAAGAGTGAATGGCTGGTATAGGTAAAATGCAACACATTTCTGAGTGATATTAACCGTGAGACTGAGTGAGGTGAAGGTCAGGTTCCAGAAATATTCCTCATCATGCCACACTCCAGCCTGTCTGAGGTCTGTTCATGAAACAACTTCTCCTTCCTTGATGTAGAACCTCGGTCTTCAAGCCTGTCCTGTCATTTTAAGTTACATACCTCGCCGCTTATCTGAGATTGGCTTCATAGTCCTTCAGCTTGCCTTCACTGCCAACTTTTCTTTTCCAAGAGGCTTAATGGCCTTGAAGAAAAAGGCTTGTTTTAATTAGAAAGACTAGGGTTAGACTGTATTGTATAATAGCTGTGTTTACTTAGGAACGTTTAAATCTCATTATAAATCTCAATTTCCTTTTCTGTAAAATGGGATGGCCAATCTAACATACAGGATTACATGAGGTAATATATACAAAGTGCTTAGTGCTTTGCCAAACACATAATAGAAATGCAGTATTTATTCTTGTCCGTATTCTAAAATTGGACTGTATCGATATTAAATGTCCCTACCCCCTTTCTGTAGTGTTCTGTGCTAATGATTTTTGTAACATTTTTCACACACATCACAAAAGAAGTATTCGTTTTAAAATTTTCAGTAAATTGAAACTGAAGTCTCCAGATGTGTCCATTAATGACTACAAAAATACATTTTAATGAAAAATATCAATATCATACTTGAAAGGGATACAGAACTACAAAATATATATTTGAGAAAAATTATAAATTATTTCTATTCACCTCAGGCACATTTTATTTTAATGCAGAACATAATCTAAATGTCTGAGCTGATGTTTGTTAGTTTTCGTTGTCTTATTCTGTTAGCAGAATGTGAAGGACATCCTTTACAATGGAGTAGAATTTTTAAAAATTAGGATATAGGTCCATTGAAAGAGAAAATTTACTGAAATTAGAAATACTCCATTTGAATAAAATTGTATCCAGATGCATTTCAGATTACATGAAACTGTAAATGTGATTTCAAAAAAAAAAAAACCTTAAGAATGTAGTAACGATTCCCACTGTAAAATCATAGACTACCTCACACTTCATTTAAGTTAGTCTAGCAAAAGTTTTTGAATGCTAAGTACAACAAAGGTTTCTATAATTGCAACTAAGGGATGGTCCCCGGCCCCCATAAGTCTGATGGGAAATGAAACAAATACACAAATTAATTAAAATATAAAATAGGATAAGATGAGCAAAACTGGAAAAATAAAAGGTTACACTAAAATTATAAGGTTCATAAAGCAGTAGCTTTTTCTTACCATATTTGTCCTTATGTACTTTAGTGTATATCATTTTATTTTTATACTTTTGCAGGTATGCTTTGTGTGTGTTTTTGATTCCTGCTTTTTTTCATTCAACATTATATTATGAGCATCAGAAATATTATGGAATGGCTATCTTATGCCAGTAGTTTAAACAGTCTTCTGTTGCTGATCATTTAGTTTGTGTACTCACCACTTCAAGCCTTATCAGAAATGAAAGAGCAAAATATCACTAAATTAATTTTCAACATGCAAAACACTTATATTTTTACTATATACATCAATGCTAGTACCAGATCATTACATTGTACTGTTTAATCTTACACATATGTTAGAGTACTATTGTATTCAAATTAAATGAAAAAGGTAGATTTTATTTTCTAATTTAGTTTGCCCTTCACATATATATGTATACTAAAGCAATTTTTATAATTTTACCTAAATTAACACAATTTATTGTGTACCTGCTATTGTCTTAGCGTTATTTTATTATTTTAAAAATACTTCTTTTGGTCTACTATTAAAAATATAGATTAGGACAGTAAATTTGATTATGAAGAATGCATTTATTTACTTTTATCCCTTTAGCCTCATTGATTTTATTAAAATATATTTTTGAAATATTTAGTTGTTCTATAATGTAGACTTATTTTACATTTTTAAAGATTTTATTTCATTATTTTTAGAAAGAGGGGAAGGGAGAGAGGCAGAGAGGGAGAGAGGGAGAGAGACATCAGTGTATGGTTGTGTTTCACCTGCCTCCAGCCACAGACCTGACTGGAGACCTGGTTTGCAACCTGGTTATGTGCCCTTGCTGGGGAATCGAACCTGCGACCTTTGGGTTCCTGGCTGGCACCTTATCCACTGTGCTACCAGCCAGGGCTGACTTATTTTAGAGAGAAAGTAGTAGTATCCTGTATTTTGGCCCTTTTTTTTTTTAATTTAATTTTTATTGTTGTATTACATCCATCCCCTACCTTTTATTTTTTATCTATAAAATGTAGCTCAGTATTTTACTGGGATGTTATGAAAAATCAATTGTTTATAAAACACCTGTCACAATATTTGACATAAAGTAGGTGCACAATGAATGACCACATTATTTTCCCTCTTTTATTCTCTGCACAGTTAGAGCATAAACTGGTCTGTAGATTCTATAAGAGAAAAATGAAATGAAGAATGAAAGTTTTGGTCAGAGATCTCTCATCCGTCAAGCAAATTATTGGACTAGGGTGACTTCTAAAGTTTTATTCATGTTCTGTAATTTAAAGATTCTAAGAGAGTAAAAATAACTGGTAGACTTGGTTAGCAAGTACAATTTCAAGTTTAGGATAATTTAGTTTGACAGTTGAATTATAAAACATGTTAAAATATTAATAAACCTCAGTGAGCTTTTTTTAAAAAATTGAGTTAACCATTTTAATAAATTATATTTGATTGTCATAGATTTTCTTTGAATCATCATGATTTAATTTGTATATAAATAGTAACTTTAGTTCTGTATCATTATGTGACAGAATATTCACTCTAACACAAATTTTGGTTTTCCTTTTGCCTCGGTCTTTTTTTTTTTCCATATCACATAGTCATCATTCTAATTCTTTAAAAGGATAAAGGTATGCTCCCTTCCATCAGAACTTTCCTTCTCAACAACTAGGTTTATATCTGATGACTATAGGGTGGATAACAACATAAGCAAACATGTTTATGATGTCCATTCTTCCTTTAATTTAACTTCACTCTTAATTAACAGAGAACATTATGAAGTCAAGATACCTCCCACAATGAGTTTTTAAAATACGGTGCTTCATAACTTTTATTTTGTGATTTCTGCTTTCTTTGCCTAGAAGTACTGGCAGAATGAGACCAAAGTGATCTTATTAATGTCAAACCCCGCCCCACCCCTATGTAAGAACTTTGTTACAGAGTGCTTTGTATTTACTCTGCCTTCCTGTTTCAGGTACTCTTGACCTTGGTTTGTAGTGAAGGGCAGGGACTTTAGGAGCACCTAACAGTGAGGTTTATATTCTGTTTGCATTTAGACATTCTAAATTCCCTAGTCTCAAAAGAGAATCTTCTGGGATTTAGAATTAAAGCAAGCATTTTCCCAAAGATAAATAAGATTTACCATATCAGCCTTTTACAGTAGGCATTCCCTCTGTGCTTTCTCTGCTTTCTTAAAAATTTGTTCTTCCATTCTGTTCAGCCTTCTTTGAGCTGTCAGGGTCAGATACAGTCTTCTATTGTGCCTGGGCTTGCTTTCTCTCTCTCTCTCTCCCTCCTTCCCTTCTTCCCTCCCCCTCCCTCTGTCACCCTCTTCCCCTCTCTCTCCCCTCCACCCCCCTCTCTGTCTATTCAGTCTTTTCCCCGCCACCCTCAGGGGGCAGCGTTGATCTAAAATTTGAAGTTCCCTATATTTATTTTCTACTGCTGCCATAACAAATTACCACAAACTTAGTGGCTTAACACAGCACAGATGTATTATTTTACAGTTCTGTAGGTCTGGAGCCTGACACATGCCTCACTGTCTGAAATCAAGGTGTCCCCAGGGCTGAGTTCCTTTCTGGAGGGGCTCTTCCTAGCCTCTTCCAGCTTCTCGAGGCAGGTCCATCTTCAAAGCCAGCAATACAGCTTTGCTCTGCCTCTTTCCAGTCACATCTCCTTTTCAATGACCACAGCTGGGGAAGGTTTCCAAATGTAATGGATTGTTTCATTAGATTGGGCCTACCTGGATAATCCTGGGTCATTTTCCCATATGAAGGTCCTTAATCTTAATCACACTTTGGAGTTCCTCTTGCCATGAAAGGTAAGATATTTACAGTTGCTGGGGATTAGGACATAGGCATTTTTCAGGGCAATTATTCTTTTACCACAGTCTCCTCTTTTTTGAGTTGAGATTATTTTTCTATTATTCTGAGGATTTGAAGGAGACTAGCCATGCTTCTCTGCCTTGTCACAATGGGCCCAAGGTATAGTCACTTGAAAAGCATGAAATGCAGTGCCTCTGGCTCCAGACCAGAGCTTCTCAACCTGTTTCCCTTCCATTTAATAGACTGGATTTTGGCTATTTCTTCCTCTACCTTGCTCCAGCAATGCTGTGTTGTTTTCAGATGCTTGGTACACTAAGTCCTTTATCTGCCAGGCAGTGTTTTTCCTGCAACTTTCCTCAGTTCCCCATTCCATGGCATACACTGTACTTTGTAGAAATGGCAGTCAAATCCCAATATTTGTGGGTGTTTGGGCAGCAACCCACCATCCCATCGCCCCCTGCTCCTTCCCATTGCAGCTCTTCTCCATAAAGAGCATCTCGGGGCTCCGAAAACCAGATAAGAATGTTAGTTAGTTGATCATTTGTGTACGGGGTGTAAGGATAATCAGTAAAAAGACATGGCTCTTGCTCTCAAGAAGCTAACAGTCTAATAGGGAGTCAGTCGTGTAGTGTGGTCATTGCTTATGCAGGATTGATGTGTGTCAAAGTGTGTATGTTTATGTATGTATGGATGTGTGTGTTATGGGAATATAGGAAAGATAAGCCCTAAGGACTCCCTGGAGGATTCAGGGGAAGCTGCCTAGAGGCAGCTGGGTTGGGCAGCAGATTGCATGAGCATGCTAACCAGAGAACTCTTCTGCTTCCACTCAGTCTGTGGAAAGAGCTGTGCTTGTGGAATTTTTATTTTTTAATGTGGAAAAGAAATACGTGTTACAGTCTGCATATTTCTTCTCTTTCTCATGCCTTGCTTTTAAAAGGAACCAATAGGAATCAGAATACTGGCTGACACCTTACCAGCAATGTGATCTTGCACACATTTCTTATCTCCCTATTCTCAGTTTTTCCACTGGTGCTACCCAATTCCCTGACTAGTATACTGTTTGAATGAGTTAATAATGTTAAACTTTTAGAATGGTATCCAGCATAGAGAACACACTTAATAATATGGTAATGTCTCACTGTCAACATTTATCGTCATGATCTGTCTTTAATTCATGCCATCATTATATACAACAAATGTCTTGATTCAGGCCAGTTTTTTTTCATATTTAATAGTTTTAGAGTTGCCACTCATTATTGAAGGAACCTTGTAGTCTTCTGGTTGTATTGCATAGGTGGGGTGTAGTGAAGCCATGAGGATATACCTTCTTGATGAGGGAATGTGTTTGTTTAGGTTTAGGAACTGTCAGTTTCCTACAAGGTAATTCATAATGTTTCTATTAGGGAGGTGATCTTATTTTTAAAATTGTTTGTAAATTTGATGAGGTAATATGATAGCTAATAACTTAAAACAAACTAATTTTTATGCTAAACTATAATTAAAATTTTAAGTAGAAGTGGATTTCAATGTAGCATCTTTTTAAAATATTAATAGAGTTGCAGAATCAGTTCTTTTTGAGGTTATCAGCCACATGTTAAGCTTGTGAATCTTTAATGAAGTAGGAAACATTATGCAAATTGCTAAATACATATGTTGCTACATTTAAAATGTGCTACAGGGAAAAAGACTCACAGACATGGACAACAGTGTAGTGATTGCAGGGGAGGGTGAGGGGTGTACAAGGGGGCTAAATGGTAATGGAAAAAATACAATAAAAATGAAAAAAACACTAAGTTTGAATATGTGAAGGTTTTAAATTTGAAAAATAAACTGGATTTAAATTGATGGGAAAAATAAAATAAATGCACTAAATATGAGTACTTTCTCCTTAGTCTCAAGTGAGCAAAATGACATTTGGGTCATATCAAAGGGAACATGCTTTTGTTTTGTTTATTTGTTAACTGGATAAAGCATGAATTCAACTTTTACAAAATTATTATAAATAATATTTTTCCTACCAGATTTGATAAAGTATGTTTAAATTTAAAATTCATTTAAATTATTTATAATATCATATTTGAAGACTAGCGAATATGGCACCAGGCCATCTTCCTCCACTTTCTTGCTTTGTAACATACCTAAATATTTCTTTCTAACATTTATACATAGGCAACATTGACCATATTTTTGAAATGTAAACAAATGTAATGCCTTCTCAGGGATATTACTTGCCACCTAATTAAATCTTAATATCACAAAAAATGAGATATTTGCTCACATCCTATGTACGCCCTCTCCCAAATATGAAATCAGTAACCACCCCCCCACCCCCCCAAATACAGAGATAGAGAGTATACCCAAGATAGAATTTATTCTGACCAAACAAGCTTACCTTTTGGGAGTAGTAAGGTTGTGAAAGATAATGAGTTAGACTGCGTGGTTTATGTAGGGCTGACAGCTTTCATCTCACATGCAAGTCCTGTCACTCTTGGTAGGAGCTGCCTAGAGTGCATGTTGGAAGGGATGCTAAGCTCAGAAAAGAGTGCCACAGTCTGTTTGTGATGTCTGCCATGGGTGCAGAATGTCAGCAGTAGCGTGGAGGTGACATATCCTCCCCATTAAATGTCTAGAAGGGAAGGAGCTTAGAGAACAATAGACTGATCAGCTTCTCCCTTGAGTGAGAGCTCCCGTTTTTGTAGACCGACCTTTTCTAAACTCTGTTTTGGTAGTTGTATTCCTAGCCAGGGAGGATTATACGAACAGGATGCCTGTGGAATGCGCATGGTAATTTAACCCATACCGACATACATGAGCTGCTGTCCCGTGGTCATGTGGATGGCACTGGATTCCTAACCTATGAGCCTGATAATGGCTCTGTGTCTGACTCTTAGCAGCTCTTTTAACCCTAAAAATGTGTTTTTCATTAATATGATTGTAACTTACTAGATGTTCAGAAACTTTCAGAGAATCCAAGTTTGCTTACATTTTATTTTATTTTTTGTTGTATTATAGTTGTCCCATTTTTCCTCCATTGCTCTCCCCTGCCCCACCCCCTTATCCCCTCTTCCTTAGCCAATCCCCACATGTTATCCTTGTCCATGGGTCATTTATACTAGTTCTTCCCATCTTTCCCCCTTTCTTCTCTTTCCCCTTCCCTTCCCCTCCCTTCTCCCCTCTTAATCATGCCAGTCTGTTCCTTGTTTCCATGCCTCTTGTTCTGTTGTACTCATTTGTTTGTATTGTTCATTAGTTTCCTGTATTCGGTGAAATCGTATGGTATTTGTTTTTGCCACCTGCTTTATTTTACTAAGCATAGTACTCTCCTTATCCATCCATGCTATCAAAAAGGGTAGGAGTTTTTTCTTTTCTGCTGTGTAGTATTCCATTGTGTAAATGAAGCAACTTTCCAATCCATTCATCCACTGAAGGGCACTTAGGCTGTTTCCAGCACTTGGCTATTATAAATAGCACTGCTATGAACTTAGGGGTGCATAAGTTCTTCTGAATTGGTGTTTCAGGATTCTTTGGATATAATCCTAGCAGTGGAACCATTGGATCAAAAAGTGCAGTTCAATTTTTAGTTTTTGAGGAAATTCTATACAGTTTTTCATAGTGGCTGTACCAGTCTGCATTCCTGCCACCAGTTCGTAGGATTTCCTTTTCTCCACATCCTTGCCAGCACTTGTTTGTTGATTTGTTAATGACGGCCATTCTGACTAGACTAGCATGAGGTAGTAGCATATCATTGTGGTTTTAATTTGCATCTCTCTGATGGCTAATGATGTTGAGCATACTTTCATATGCCTATGGGCCCATTATATGTCCTTCTCAGAGAAGTATCTGTTCAGGTCCTTTGCCCATTTTTCAATTGGGTTGTCTATTTTCCTGGTGTTGAGTTGTGTAAGTTCTTTATATATTTTGGAGATCAAACTCTTGTCTGAGGTATCATTGACAAATATGTTTTTTCATATAGTTGGGTCCCTTTTCATTTTGGTGATGTTTTCTTTAGCTGAGCAGAAACTTTTCACTTTGATGTAGTCCCATTTGTTTATTTGTTCCTTTATTTTCCTTGCCCTAGGAGAAATAACAGTGAAAACATTGCTTATGGGATATCTGAAATTTTGCTGCCTATGTTTTCCTCTAGGACTTTTATGGTCACATGGCTTATATTTAAGTCTTTTTTTCATCTTGAATTTATTCTGGTGTATGGTATAAGTTGGTGGTCTAGCTTTATTTTTTTTGCATATCTGCCCAGTTCTTCCAACACCACCTGCTGAAGAGGCTACTTTTATTCCATTTTATGCTTCTTCCCCTTTTATCAAATATTAACTGATCATAGATAGCTGGGTTTATTTCCAGGGTTCTCTATTCTGTTCTGTTGATCTATATGTCTATTCTTATGCCAGTACCAGACTGTTTTCATTACAGTGGCCTTGTAGTATAGTTTGATATCCAGTATTGTGATTCCTCCTACTTTGTTTTTCTTTCTCAAGATTGCTGTTGCTATTCATGGTCATTTTTGGCTCCATATAAATTTTTGAAGTAATTGTTCTAGATCTGTGAAATGTGTATTTGGTATTTTAATAGGGATTGTGTTGAATCTATAGATTGCCTTGGGGAAGTATGGATTTTAATGATGTCAATTTTTCCTATCCATGAACATGGTATATGCTTCCATTTATTTGTATCTCCCTTAATTTCTTTCTTTAGTGTTCTATAGTTTTCTGAGTACAGGTCTTTTACCTCCTTGGCTAAGTTTATTCCTAGGTATTTTATTTTTCTTGTTGCTATAGTAAATGAATTTTTTCCTAGTTTCTCTCTCTGATGTTTCATCGTTGGTGTACAAAAATGCTGCCTATTTTTGGATATTGACTTCGTATCTAGCTGTTTTACAACCTGGGTGAAATGGACAAATTTCTAGAAACATATAATCTTCCAAAACTGAATTAAGAAGGAGCAGAAGGCCCGAATAGACCAATAACAACTAGCGAAATTGAAGTAGTAATCAAAAAACTCCCAGCACACAAAATCCCTGGACCAGGGCTTAACTCCTAACCTTTTCAATCTATTCTAAAAAATCTGAGAGGGGATACCTCCAAACTTTTTCTATGGGGCTGGTATTAACCTAATCCTAAAACCAAGTCTAGACACAACAAAGAAAGAAAACAACAGGCCAATATTTCTAATGAACATAAATGCTAAAATACTCAACAAAATATTGGCAAACCAGATCCAGCAATACATTAAAAAAGATCGTATACCATGATCAGGCGGGATTCTTCCCAGGGATGCAAGGATGGTATAATATTCACAAATCAATAAATGTAATACAGTACATAAACAAAATGAAAGACAAAAATCATATGATCATATCAATAGATGCTGAAAAAGCATTTGATAAAGTACAGCACCCATTTATGATAAAAATGCTCAGGAGAGTGGGAATGGAGGGAGCGTACCTGAACATCATAAAGGCCATATATGAGAAACCTACAGCCGACATCATATTCGATGGGCAAAAATTAAAAGCATTTGCCCTAAGATCAGAAATAGGACAAGGATGTCTACTCTCTCCATTTCTATTCAACATTGTTTTGGAAGTTCTAGCCATAGTAACCAGACCAGAAAAAGGAGTAAAAGAGATCCAAGTTGAAAAAGAGGAAATAAAACTGTCATTATTTGCAGATAACATGTGATATATATAAATAATAATTTTGATATAACAAAATCATTTATTCACTTAAACACTGAACATACAGCAATCTTCACCATGTCTTACTGATTCTTTTTATGAAAACCTGTTACTTCACAACATTGCTGCTATGCAGAATCTAGCCTTTTGTATTTCTGGAGATTTTCAGGCAAATGCATTGATGTCCTTTTTCTGGTTACTATCTTATGGCAAAAATGTGGTTCCTGGGTATGTCATTTTAAGAGTCTTCAAACTCTGTCTAAAAAAAAGGAACAAACCCTGGCTGGTAGCACAGGGGATAAGGCGCCCACCTGCGAACCCAAAGATCGCAGGTTCAATTCCCCAGCCAGGGCACATAACAAGGTTGCAAGCCAGGTCTCCAGTCAGGTCTGTGGCTGGAGGCAGGTGAAACGCAACCATATATTGATGTCTCTCTCCCACTCGGCCTCTCTCCCTTCCCCTCTTTCTAAAAATAATGAAATAAAATCTTTTAAAATAATAAATAAATAAATAAATAAATAAATAAATAAATAAATAAAAGAACAAATGCCAATGAGAACTTTCAAGGACTGTCAAGCCTCCTGCAAAATAGAATTACAGGTTGTTCATAAGAGGTCTGAAAACTAAGCGAAACCTCAACACTCAGTTTTTAGACTGTTTTGTGTATAGTTGTAATAAACAGATGTTTGAGTTCATCTATTTAATGGTCATGATTGTGTCCATAAGAAAAACAAAGCAGTTTTGTGTTTTTTTTTTTAAACAGAAAAGTGAACACAAAACTGCTTTCTAGTTTCTGGAAGTTTGAATTGTTAGACTTTAGTCACCTTTCTTCAATTTAGAATTGAAATCTGAGATTTAAAACACTTGAGAAAACCCCCTATAACTCTAATCCAGTCATGAGAGAATCATCAGACAAATCCCAATAGAAGGATATTCTACAGAATACCTGACCATTACTCCTTAAAATTGTGAAGGTCATCAAAAACAATGAAGTCTGAGAAACCATCTCAACCAAGGAGATCCAAGGAAACAAGAGGACTGAATAGAACATGGGATCCTAGAGAGGTTTCTGGGAAGGAAAAAGGACATTGAGGAAAACTGAAGAAATGTGAATAAAGGATGGACTTTAGTTAATGATGATATATCAATATTGGTTCATTACTTGTGATAAGTAAAATATATCATACTAACAAAGTGGAAACTAAGTATGGGGTATATGAGAATGCTATATACCGTCATCACAATTTTTCTGTGAATCTAAAACTATCTTGAAAGTTATTTTTTTCAAGTTTGGGAATAAATCTTGCAGAAAAGAAAGCGTTTTCTTCCACAGAGTAGTTGGCACAGAACCTCAGTGCTGATGCTGAAACAAGGTCCTCTCTGTAGCGCCCCTTAGATTTGGCATTTTTAGATATTTGTCTGGCTTTCTGTTGGTCTGTTTCACTGTACTGAAATGTAGCTTAGGAAACAAGGAAAATATTATCTATTGTGTGCCAGACATGTGCTAGATTTCTCTAAAATTTACACTTTAATTTTTTTTCCTTTTTATTGAATTTATTGGGGTGATACTGGTTTCAGGTGCACAATTCTGCAACACATCATTTGTATAACACAATTTTTAGAAGCCTGTGAGATAAACTGTAGAAAATGAGATTTGGAAGATTGAGTAAACTTTCCCAGACCTGTTGAGATGCTTAGAAATGGATGCTGCACTAGAGCCTGGTTGTTACTTCAACTCCCAGACTCTCTGCATCTTTGTATCTCTGTTGCCTCTGTTACCGAAAGGTGCACATGAAGATATTTTTAGCCTTTCTTTTTATTTAAAAAACATTTTTGAAATAATTATAGGTAGGAAGTTTCATAAATATTAATTCCAGTTCTTGTACCCTTCACCCAGCTTCCCGCCACATCTACCTAACACTAGTACAGTATAACAATCAGGAAACTGACATTGGTACAATACTGTTAACTAGACTATAAAACTTACTTGCCATTTATTTAATCTATATATTTGCGTGTGTATGTGTGTATAATTGTATTGGGTCTAGGTTTGAATAGTCACCACCACAATCAAGACGTAGAACTCTTCTCTCTCAATACCCTTTCAAATTTGCACCTCCCCCATCCTTAGTCTGGCAGCCACTCATCTTTCCTGCATCTCTGTAGTTCTGTTATTTCAAGAATATTTTATATATGGCGTAATACACTACAGTATTTTACTTTTTGAGGCTTTTTTCACCAAGCATAATGCCTTTTAATAAGTCAGTAGTTTGTTACTTTTTATGGCTAATTAGTTTTTCATGCTAAGTATGCGTTCACCACAAGTTTTTATCTGTTCTCCCATCAAAAGGCATTTGAATTATTTTCAGTTTTTTCTATTATGTGAAAGATGTTGTATTTCTGTACACATTTTTATGTCGATATAAGGTTTCATTCCTGTAGGATAAGTGCCCAAGAGTGTGAAATTGCTGGGTCACATGTTACATTCATGTTTGGTTTTATAAGAAACTGCTGAATTATTTTCCAGAGGGGTTGTATCATTTTATATACCTTCCACTGATATATGAGGTGTCTCCATACCCTCTTCTGAGTTTGGCGTTGTCATCGTTATTGTTTTTCTGTTCCAGTAGGTTTGTGGTGATAATCTCATTGTGGTTTTAATTTTTCATTTCCCTATTGGCTAGTGGTGATGAACATCTTTTCATGTACTTTTGTTACCTATCTCCTCTTTGGTGAAATGTCTTTTTCAGTCTTTTGTCTACTTTCTGAATTAGATCATTTCTTTTTTATTTAACTGTTGAGTTTTGAGGATTTTTTACATATATTGTGATACATGATCTTTCAGATAGGTAGTTTATAAATAGTTGCTTCTACTCTGTCCTGTGACACCTTTACTAAATATGTAAATCTTACCATTTCCTAGAGGTTTTGATCTTCCCTTAAGAAGATGGTTTTTACTTTTTAACCCCAGGAGTCACACTTTCTGAGTTATTACAAAAGAAATAATGTTTTCCCACCCTCACTCCCTATTAAAGAAATCCTGATACTTTCCTTTGGGGAATATCTTTTCCCATTTTGTTTATGGTGATAAAAGGTTTTTGTTTGTTTGTTTGTTTTGTTTTGTTTTTTTACCAATATAGCCAGCTCTTAATGTATTTTTTCCAACCATCAAAATTTTCTATCTGTGAATCTGTTTCTCTTCTGCTTGTTTGTTTATTTTTTAGATCCAGTTGTTTATAGATATGTATTTCTTGACATTTTATTCATTTTAAATGTTTTTCGTCTTCTTAAAAAAGACTTTAACATTTCATGTAATACTGTTTTGGTGGTGATGAACTCCTTTAGCTTTTTCTTGTCTATAAAACCCTCTATTTGTCCTTTGATTCTAAATGATAGCTTTGCTGGGTAGAGTAATCTTGGTGTCAGTTCTTGCTTTTCATCATTTTGAATAAATTTTGCCATTCTGCAGTTTCTGTTGAGAAATTAGCTGACAATCTTATGGGATCTCCCTTGTAGGTAACTAACAGCTTTTCTCTTGCTGCTTTTAAGATTCTCTCTCTCTCTCTCTCTCTCTCTCTCTCTCTCTCTCTCTCTCTCTCTCTCTTTTTGTCTTTCAATTATGGTATGTCTGGGTGTGGACCTCTTTGGGTTCATTTTACTTGAGTCTCTCTGTGTTTTCTGGACTTGGATGTCTATTACCTCACTAGGTTAGGGGAATTTTATCATTATTTTTTCAAATAGGTTTTTAATTTCTTGCTGTCTCTTTTCTCCTTCCTGGCACCCTCATGATTGCAAGTGTTGGTATGCTTGAAATTGTCCCAGAGGCTCCTATTGCTACCTTCATTTTTTTGCCGTGTCCCCAATGGCTAAGCCGGGTGCTCACTTTTGATCTTTGGGCGACGCTCAGAGCAGAACAGGAAGAAGACCAATGGAGGCCTTTTGGGAGCATTGCGATCTTTCTTCTTCCCTTTCTTATCACCTTTGGGAGGGACGTAAGTTTTCATCTTCCAGTGGTAGCGCGCTTTGTCACTCTTGGCCATGTCCTTGAACTTGGCCTTCTCCTTTGAGAACATGGTCTTCCATCTCTCCAAACACTTCTTGGGGAATTCCGAGAAGTTGACGGGCGAGTCTGGGTGTTTCTTCTTGTGCTCTTCCCGGCACGCCTGCACGAAGAAGGCATACGAGGACATCTTGCCCCTCAGCTTGTTGGGGTCTCCCTTCGCCATGGCGACCGATGTCATCCACCCAGCTGCTGGGCTCCGGCATGAACTCGTTTACTGCTTACCCAATCCTCAGGCTGTTGTTTTTACCTTCATTTTTTAAAATTCATTTTTTTCTTTTTGCTATTCTGTTAGAGTGGTTTGTTTTTGTTCCATATATTCCAAATCACTGATTTGATTCTCAGCTCCATCCACTCTACTGTTGATTCCCTTTGAATTATTCTTCATTTCAGTTAGTGTGCCCTTTATTTCTTACTGGTTCCTTTTTTATGGTTTTCATGTACATTTTATGCTGAGGTTCTCCCTGTGTTCACTGAGCATCCTGATAAGCACAGTTTTGAAATCTTATCTAGTAAATTGCTTGTCTCCATTTATGTTTAGTTCTTTTTCTGGAGTTCTGTTATTTCATTTGGGCCATGTTCCTTTGTTTCCTCATTTGGCAGCCTCCTTGTTTTTTGTATTAGGTAGAGGTATGGCATCTCCTGGCTTTGGTAGAGTGGTCTTATATAGTAGGTGTCTTGTAGGGTCCTGTGACACAGCCTCCCTAATTACTTGAACTGGGCATTCCAGGTGTGTCCCCCCACCCCAGATGTGCTAAGTTCACCCTTTCTGTGTAACTTGAGCCTTGATTGCCAACTGGCTTGCAAGGAATGTCAGCAATCACTTACCACGCTGGAGGATCAGCTGTACTGGGGTCCACCCCACAGAGTGGGACTAGGGCTCTGGTACTACTGAGTCCACCTTGTGAATGTATTGCTTGTGGAAGTGATGGGTGGTGCTTTGATGTAGTCTGAAGCTATTCACCAGGTGCACTGGCTCTGGGGCTTCCCAGGAGGTGCAGGCCAAGGGCCTCCTCAGCCACCTGGTGTAAGCTAGGAAGTGATCTGCAGAAGGCTATTACTTGTACTGGGCTTGGAGGTGACCTGGAGAGGCCAAGCTGTGAATGAAGGCCACTACTGCTAGTGTCATGCCTGGGGCCACTTTGCTAGAGGTGTGGGTCATGCCAAGGCCAGATGCGACTTGTTTGAAAGATTTTAGGAAAGTCTGAAGCATGACCCAAGATAGGCCATTTGTATAGAAAAGCCACTAGAAACAGCTTGGGTGGGCCTCAAAATTTGGTGGGGTGTGGGTCTCAGGGAACCACTAAGGTAGGGCAAATAGTGTGAACCTGCTGGCTCTGTGAAGGACTCTCAGAAAAGGGACAGTGGCCTCTGCCATCACTGTTGTGTGGCTAAATGATGGCCCTCAGCTCTTGTCCTGATGCCGAACAATTCAGTTCCATTAGTAGCTCAGAGGGAGTGGGAGCCCCAGTAAGTCTGTGTGCCGGCCTCTTGAAGAGGAAGCACCTGGAACTCCTGAAGCCCACCCATCTCCTTCAGCTTCAGTCCCTGCTGGCTTTTACAGCCAGAGGCTATGGGGACTTCTCTGCCCAGCATGGAAACCTAGGGACCTGGTGTGGAGCTGGGACCTCTTGCTCCTCAGGGAAAGCTCCAAAGCCAAGATATCCCTCCCAGATCTTATCCACCACATGTGGGTGTAGGACCAGCCAGTTCAGTAGCTGCCTCTTCGGCCAGTCTTGATGGGCTGCTTCTTCAAATCCCTAATTATAGAACTTCTATTCAGCTAGATTTTAGATGGTTCTACATGAGGGTGGTTGTGTAATTTAGTTGTAATTTTGATGTGGTTGTGGGAGGATGTGAGTACTGCCTTTACTTATATCTACATTTTAATGCAATACTGTGATGTTAGCCCCTTTCAGTATTCTCCTCTCCTTCCCCTCCCGCCTCCGTTTTCTTCTTTGTTATTGTGAGTTTATTTTGTTTTAGTTTTGTGGCCATCTGTATTTTGTCCATTTTCTGCCATTTGTATATGTAAATGGTCCGTTGACAACCTCTTGCATTTTTGCTTTATCAGGAATTCAGGGCTGAAATTCTTTTTGTTCAGAATCTCCTGGCCGTGTTAGCAGTACTGAAGGGCTAATGACTCTCCAGCCCTTGCCTCCCTCCCAGCTTGAGAGATGTGAAGATAAGTGAAAACTGGAGATTATCAGGTCAACGTCAGACTTACTGCTGTGTGCCAGGCATTGTGCCTAGCTGACTTCTTATAAAGGGAGTCAGGAAGGGCATTTACTCTTTCTCAAACTATAGTTGGACTTCCTTTATTATCATGCTGATCAGTGCACACTGGTAGTGTGGATGATTGAATGGAAGATCTAGAGCCCACTGGCTTGTCACTTTCCTAGCTGATACGAGATTCAACACAAGGACCCAAGTCCTGTGCTTGCTAGTCTGAAACCCAAAGGAATTGATCTGTTTTGTCATTCTTCATTTCACAGAGGAAACTTTTTTTTCACAACATGAACAGATAAATTGGAATTTACCTAAACTCTCCAAGAAATTAGTCTGTATGTAAAGATTTCAGTTAATAATTTCAAATAACAGAATTTTCAAATAATCTGAATTTTTATAAATTAGATGAAAATAAATGGTGAGCAGATACACCATTCTGCACTTTGTATAATTGGGTATATGGAACATTTTCTAGTTATATTTTGCTTTCATTTTAGAATATCTCACAATTACTCCAAATTGCTGGGTAGTACAATTATTAAGGGAAATTATTAAGGGACTGGCTCAGAGTCTGCTACATTGTAATCAGCCTTAGTGACTGACAACACAGAGAGGACATGAATGAGGGAGATTTTTCTCTCCAGCCCCTATATAAAGCATATGACAATCTGTTCTGTGTGCAATGAATGTCTACTCCTTATTAAAGGAACAATAGGTACCATTTTTAAAAGTATAATCTTTGTGCATGTTGCTAGGTTACTCAGTTTTGAGCCTTTTTCTTTACAATGCATAATAATAAGAAACCACTGAGAGATGCTGAGATAAGAAATAATAAGAAATAGGTAGTGTGAGTATATGAGAAATTGATACTATCATTAAGACACTGGATATGGTAATAAATAGATCACTAGAAAAGATATTTGAATGCTGGCCAAAAAAGGATTCCAGTTAGCCACAAACTACAGTAAAATGCTTCCAATTTAAAATTTTGTTTTTATTTTTTCTAACTTCCTCAAAAGTGTTGATCCTTAAAATGTTTTATACCAAATGAAATGACAATTTCCCCTAAATAATACAAAATAAGCGATCTGCTCATTTTGTATACTTTGACTTAACCCCTATATTGTTCCCTGTCTCACTGAGATTCTTACAATCCTGGTATTCATCTCTAATGATATATCTGATTTCCTGTAAATGAACCCTGAGTCCACCTGGAAAATTTTGTAACTTTTGGTAGCTACTCTTGCATGTGCACTGTACCATGTAGATACATAAAATATGAAAACCAACTGTTACTGTCAGGGCTAGTCTGCTGGCCACCAGGTCCCCGGTTGCCCCCTCCTTCCCTTCCATTGCTTTGCTGCAGCTCCTTTGTGGTGGACGGCTCCCTGCCAGCCTGTGCTCAGGGGCCCAGAGCTTCCTCTCTACCTCTGGACCACACCAGGCTCTTTTCTGCCTCCGTGCCTTTGTTCTTACTTTGTCACCTCACAGAGCCACCTCCCCTGAGCACGCAATACAACTTGGCGCTCCCTGTTATGTCTCCCACAAACCTCTGTGAATATCCTGTCTGGGTCTTCCTCATACATTTCCCCCACCAGAATATGAAACCCCATGAAAGTAGGGACATTATGGGCTCTGAAATATTTGACTGGCAAATGATTGAATGAATAAGTTTTTAAAAAAATAATGTCAGGGTCCTGCAGGCTTCCTGGAAAATGGCGTTTGGGTAAATTTGAAAAGTGGACTATGCAAAGATAGCAGGGGATAGAAAAACCAGTTTTAGAAAAGAGTGGTTTGTGTTACAAAATAATAAGCTTTGCAGCAGAGGTAGGTCTATGCATGGGTTGTGAGGGGAATAGGGTCAATAAAGAATAAGTTTGGGGGATCCCTGGAAAAGCTTCTCACGCGGGGAGGCTCACAATGGCAGCCACAGCCTGGAGTCTGTTAGGTGAGGAAGGTAGTGTGCGGTAATTGCTAAGGAGCAAGAATCTCCACACCCTGCTGTCTGTCTTGCTGAGTTTTTGCCTCATCAGTGACGAAGCTCATTAATGCCCCAGAGTGAACCAGAAGATAGGTCAAAACTGGAGTTGCTTGGCTAGCAAGTATTTCCCGATGCCTACTCTGTCAGGCATTGTACCTTTGATACAGTGGGCTGTGAAAACCAAGGGTACACAACTCCTTGTGATGTTGGTTTTATACACCTAAATTAAGACACTACTTGAAAGATTTACCTGTTGATAACTTGAGCCAGTGAAAATAAAGCTTGCGAACACCTTCTTGAATAGGAGGGAGAGGTATTTATTTTAGTAAATGTAATCAATTTATTACTCTGCACAGTAATACTTAGATGTGTGGAAAGAGCCTCAGATAAGAAATATAACCATTGAAAGTGTGTAAGAAACTCTGAGAACTGCATGGAATCATGTTGTTTCTTGTCAGTTTTGCTTCTTATGTCATTTGCCCTCTTGACATAGATTTTCTTCTTCTGTCTGAACTTACACTCATAACCCACTCCAGCGGTAACATTCTTAGATTAGTAACTGCATCACAAATTTGACTTTGTTTTGAAACTAGAATACAATGGCTGGTGTCACTAATTTTGCATTTATTATAAAGCTGAATTCTGGTGAAATAATTCAGTTAGCAAATTACTATTTTGCACAAAAAGTTTCGTATTATAGTCTTGAAACTAGTTCCTATTACTGTCCTCCTGGATAAGGGAACCTGTTTTTCCCCCCGAATAATGGCGTTCAGCACTGTTGCTTATTGATAGGGAAAGAGTAGTTGCCATAGCAATCTAACAGCCTCCAAGGGAATGCGGTCATGGCCTTGAGCATCCTGCAACCCACCCCTTTTGGAGAGCACCTCTGAAAAGAATTTTCGTCCATAGAAGTTGAATTACTGAAATAAAATAGTTTAAATTCTGTAGCTCAGATTTGCCCATGGGTTTGTTTTGCACACTTACCTTCTGTAATAAGAAGAAAAACATTTATAGTGAACATACTATATGCGCTTCACTTCAGGAAGGAGATTAAATATGAGTATATTGCATGCCGATTATTTCATAAACATGTTCTCAAACATAGCCACGATCTTTATTATTTTTCATGTGAGCTATAGAACTTGAAACCAAATTCAACAAGATGCTGATCAAATGTATTTATCAATATGTGGGGTTTTCAGAGTTCTAGCAAGTGTTCTGAGATAGAGGAAAATCATGGCATTATAGAAATCTGCATAAGCCATGCTGGGCAAAAGAAGTGACTTAATATTCGTGTATAATAATCATATAACAGTAACATAAACCTGCCATCGGTAGTTCTGAATCCAGAATTGCTCGCAGGACAGCTTGATGTGTGAACACTGTATGTACAGGACCGAGGCTGCACATTTGCTCTGCAGCTGTGTTGAACAGTTATCAGGTTGGCGTATACCATGATTGTTTTGGAGGAAGAATAGACACTTCAGATCCCTTTTGGCAATTCTGAAGTAACTGAAGTACCTACTGCCGAAGGGAATCATATGTACTTAATTATATTTGCTACATAATTAGTTTTTAAGGGAACCTAAGGAAAATCCTTGTGGGTTGGTGATTTGTTATGTCAAATATATGCATGCTCATTTAGGGAACTGGGGATTGAAACTGATGAAATTCTACTGCATCGTAATCCAGATATATTACATACACACATAATTTTTAAATCAGGCTTTTAAAAGTGATACTTTCCCAGGGATGACTGAAATGCTTGTCCAGACAGCTGGGACCTGTCTGCTTCCATGCTTGAGGATGGACCCTTCTGCACACAGGCACGTCCGCGTGGTGGCACTTGTGTGAATACAAAGCTTTACACCCACCATAGGAGAGCCCACTGCTCTTTAATAAACACCCTAGGTCAGCTGTAGGAGCTGTGCCAGTGACCACTAATCTACACTGACACACACAGTCTGAGACAGGGAAAGCTTTGCCGCACTTCAATTCACATTTTAATTTAAGATGAATTTAATTTTAATTGCAAGCTTTAGCCATTGTTTTTTTGTTTCTTAAGATTTTATTTTATTGTTTTTAGAGAGAGGGAAAGGGAGAAAGGCTGAGAGGGAGAGAAACATCAATGTATGGTTGCCTTTCACCTGCCTCCAGCTACAGAGCTGGCTGGAGACCTGGTTTGCAACCTGGTTATGTTGCCCTGGCTGGGGAATCGAACCAGCGACCTTTGGGTTCGCAGGCTGGCACATTACCTACTGTGCCACCAGCCACGGCCTTTAGCTATTGTTTTTAATTTCATAAAAAGAATTTAATTTTATTCTTAAAAGGCATTTCTTGAAATACTAAATAAATTTTTTTTATAGTTTTAGAGTTCTACAAAGTGAGTTAATCATGAAGAGAGGATTAAATTTCATTTTCCAATTTAAATTAAGACTAGGATAAAACTTATAACCTATGGTTATGTAAAATATTTTTCTAATTATTAAAAAGCTGTTACATTCTTATCAAATTACCTAGTACCTGAATTCATCTAGATTTTATTATAAAGAAATAAATGAAACAAATTTAATTTCCTGATGGAGCACTTTAATGATTTTCTAAAAAATTTAAACCTACAGCCTACCGTAGTTTGAATGTGTAGTTTTTCCTATGAATTCACAACTTCAGAACTCAAAGTGACAGCTCACACCCTGCACTCTCCTAGTAATTAAGTAGAAATAAAAGTACCCACGTCCACCCTTCCCCTCATTTTGTACATCTTCTCTCCAGCAAGTATTTAAAGAGAGCAAACATAAATCTGAGCCTAACTTACTGTAGCTCTAATTTTAAATTTATTTTCTTTCCCCAAGTCTTTTTTTTTTTTTTTTAGTTTTATTTTTTGTTAGTTTTTATTTTTTGCCTCTGCCCCTCCTAGAAACCCACACAATAGAGAAACGGAGGGCTACATGGCTCTTGTGAAAGAATTCTAGAAATATATTTAAAGCTGTGTTTTATTTTGATCTAAGTTCTCCTAGTCCATTCCTTCTGCAGAAAATGAGAATATGATTTTTCAAAGGCAAGGGTTAGCAAATTCTGGCCTGTTGGCTAAATTAAACCCACTCCTCATTTTTGTACAGTATACAAGCTATTTCTGGTGTATCCTACAGTACACGCAATGTAACTAGTAATGTGGCAATATTTTTAAAGCTTTTTATTAAAGTTTTAAAAATATCTTGATTGGACTGGATGAAAACAGTTTCACAGGTATAATGAGCACTAGATACAAATATTAAGTATTACCTTGTATCTAAGGAAGATGCCTTGGCCCACCATTTAACCTTCATTCTTTCTCAGTACACTCAAGGTTAACCAGGAGAGCTGGTTCATGTACCAATAAAACTTTGAGCACCTGTGTGATCTCATCCTTCCTTCAACTTGGCCAGCCTCACCTCCTCACTTATGCCGCCACAGAAAGTTGTTGAAAGAATTGAGTGAGGCTATACAAATACTTATGCCAGTTTCTTACTAAATACGAACATCTCTTTGGTTACTATTCAGTGAGTACCTGGCTTTCCTGTGTTCTGTATGTCTACTTACTCCTTTCTCTGAACCCATAGGCGTATGGACAAATACATTTCTTTTCCTGTCGGCTGCCATGCTGTTTCTCGGGATATCAGTCAGAACATGTTGATTAAACACAGGATTATTTATTTGTGTTCGTGTGTTCCTAAGCACATCATTTTGTGTGACATATGACCCACAGGGAAACTTCTGTGGCCTCTTTCAAAGAGTCATTGCTTTTTGTGTTAGCCTCTGATTCCTAATTGAGGAACTGGATTGAATTGATATAGGTCAGCCTCAAGTAAGTAGGAAAAAAAAACAGTAAGTTAATGCTCTGGTCCATCTAAATAAATTATGTGAACAATAAAAATTAACAATCTGAATTTATTAATAACAGTATCTTTGGGCAATTCTAATATTATATTTTTATACTTCTAAGTTCAAGTTTCTAACTACCCTCTCACTTAGTGTATCTATCATTTTTATCAGGCTTATTAGAAATTTGTGTATATGAAGCATGAAGTATGTGCAGGCTTGGGTTCCTCTTATCAATGTACAATTTACTCAGTATTGGGGGCAAAAATGAGGTGCATTTTTTTATATATATATAACCCCTAATTCTTAAATGTCTCTTCATTCTTGAAATAATGAAAATGTATATATGCAAATGCACATTCAACCTGAAAAACTTCTTTGTAAGAAATATTAACCACTTTTATAGCTAGAAACAGATATGTAAATATAGTAAAGAGGGAACTATTTGTAATTATGCATTTTATTTTAATTTGATACAGACAGTAATTAAAATTGCTAGATTTAATGAATAGGTCAAATTTATTATGTTAGGGCAAGTTATCTTCATGTAAATGAGAGCATTTATAAGCTTTTCCTTTTTCAGGTCAGAGAGTGTCACCATTACTAAGGTCAGAAATTTGTTTGCTTTGTTAATGTGTTCAATTATTGAACTTCAGAAGTGTAACTACTATTGGAATCCAGTTAACAAGTTTTTGACCACATCTCCCTAAATATTGCTGATAGCCTAGAATATTTACTTCATCTGTGCTTTTCCTAGTAAAATTGCAGTGATCCAGGGACCAGAATTAAACTGCTGAAAAATAAGTTGGCATGGTTTATTCATTCAGCCAAACCAAGCTTAAAGACTGTTGCTATGACACCCAATGTTAACTTAAAAAAAAAAAAGGTTTCATTTCAGTATAAACATTGACACATCCCTTTTGGCATTATGTCGATAAAGTTGATTTTTCCCTTTTCCTTGTCGTATTTAACAGATTGTTTTAGAATTCATTTAAAAGACAAACTAGAAAGCAATCATTGTTAAAGAGAAGGAAAAAGCAACAAATAACCCCTCTATATTGCAGCAATGTGTATCATTTGTAAAATAGAAAATATTTTAGCCATTATTTTTTAAATCCAGTTTCTCAAACTTTTTAGAAAGATGGTGCCAGATAGAGGGAAATCACTCTATTCTAGTAGTTTCATTTTATAATTGGTCTTCAAACTTAAAAATAGGTTGTAACAAATACTAGCATTTTTTTTTTAGTGCAGGTTCAGCTTCCTGAATTCTCAGAGAATACGTTTTCTTTGTGACGAGACAATGGAATCATCAGGTTGCTATAGCCAGGATTCATTTCTGCCTTCAGATCCCCATTAAATGTTAGAATTCTATATGAAGAATGGAAAAAAGAAAACAAGCAGAAAAAGTGAACGCTTTGTAGAATCAACAAATGCTGCTGCTCTACCAGAATATTTTAAATTTCTTGATGCCAAGCCAAGAAAAAATCTTACCTTACAGAAAGGGATCTGTTCCCATGATGATTCAGGGCTGTGAGTCGCTTATATTTACATTATGCACTCACGCTCTGAAGAAATTCACTTTGGAACTTTGCTGCCATTCATGCTGTCTCGTGTAGGAAGAATTTTGAACTATAGATTTTAAGAAGCTTCAGGGTCTGGAAATTTGAGAGCGTTGCCTTTTCTACTGTTGAATATAAATTGTTTTAACAAAAGCAATAGAACCACAGAGTATTTTAAATTTCAAATTTTGCACATCGTATATCTCAAAAGAATTTAGACTTTGAACTTTTAAAACCTCAGAACATTGTTGGAGACTGATTGCAGCAAATACACAGAATGTGTTGCAGAAAGATTTAATGAGGAAATTAATTTTGTTGCCATTGTTTCTCACAGTGCTCCTCAGGTGAAAACAGCAAGGCAGCTTGGGGTGTGGCTCAAACCTGTGTCTAGGGAAAAGTTTGAAAGCAGAACCAAAGCTTCACAGGCTTTACTTGGAAAACCGGAGTGGATTGAATGGAGTGCTAGTGCTTTTAGATAGGATTACAAATTCTGGGACTGAGTTGTCGCTTGCTTTCATTTATTTCTGATTTTAAATATAGTGAAACTTGTAAAACTATCATTTGTAGAAGAAAGCAATCTGTACTCTCTAGTCAATTATTAATGTTAATGTTAAATTTTGATGTTGAAATTTGTTCAATTTAAACAATGTATCAAGATGCATAGATAAGTCTACATTAACATGCCTGTATTTTGACATGACAATTGACTTCGAACCATGAATCATTTCTATGCACATTTTAATAACATTCTCCAACTTTGTTTAGGTAGCTAGACTGTATCCAGAAGAACTGTTTAGATCAAGAGTATTATTTCTAACTTCAGGAAATAAGCCTCCATTTTAAAAGTGAATTGGAACTTAAATAAAAATCTTAATTTAGAATTCAGTTTTATTCTGAAAAAAATCTTAGAAAACAACAGTTGTAACAAATTTCCAACAATTTGCATTAAAAAGGAAGAACTGGAATGTTTTAAAAAGTCAGCAGACATTTAAGACATTCCAATAAAGTTAAGTAATAAAGATCTCAGCTTTTAATTTAGTCAAAATTATGATTTTATATGGAAGTTTTGCTAAAATAGTTGGACCTGAGTATAATGTTTTAGTTGTTATACAACTCTGCATAAAATCATATTATTCATACACGTTTACTGCTTTGTTTAGTTATATAGGTTCAACTGTGTTTTAAAAGTGAGAAATCCCGTACAACAAGTTTGAATATATCTCATATGAATGGTATTAGAATAATAAAATGAACATGGCACTAATGTTATGGGGAACATTCTGTTAGTTTGGAGATAGATTAGGGACTAGTCTGCTATCTGAAGAATTAATTTCATAGATCTATGCTATGTAGAAAATTGGTACAGACTCATACGTTTTAAGGTTCATTTAAGAATATGATAATATTTAAACAATTAACTTAAATGAAAAATATAATAACACTTTATTATTTAATTTAGTAATGAAATTACTTTGGAGTTGCTGACATAGTGCGTTTACAGGTTTCCCCCCCCTCATTAAGCTTTGTTTTAATGGGTCTCAAAATTCTGTGACAGGTTTTTGATTGTTTCCATTAAAAAGTACTGATTTTAGCCCTGGCTGGTGGCACAGTGGATAAGGCACCTGTCTGCAAACCCAAAGATCGCTGGTTCGATTCCCAGCCAGGGCAAATAACCAGGTTGCAAGCCAGGTCTCCAACCAGGTCCATAGCTGGAGGCAAGTGAAAGGCAACCACACGTTGGTGCCTCTTTCTCTCTGCCTCTCTCCCTTCCCCCCTCTCTAAAAATAATAAATAAAGTCTTTAAAATAAAAAAGTACTGATTTTAAGAACTATTAACTTAAAGTTGCCAAATAAAATTGAAACAAATGTTCCACAAGACCTTCTTTGCTTCTGAAGGTTTTATAATATGCTGTACTCATTAACCAGTCTTTTACTATTAAACTTAAATAGCCAATTGAGACGAACAGTTATGAGACTGTTCTTCCACCACTGATTAAGACTGGGGTTGCAGGTGTAGGGGATAACATTCATTTAGCCTCCTGACCTTTCTGGGCTGACTTGGTGACTTTCCCAGCTCCAGCTGCGTTCTTGTTCACTGCTTTGATGACACACACAGCTGTCTCATGTAAGCGTGAGACAGCAAATGAGACATGAGACAGCAAAATGGCCCAGAAGAGGATAATCAGAGAAACTCTCAACACACATGTATCAATGATGGCAGCATCACCATATATCAAAAACTTGGAGCCATGTTCCAGCTTTTTCCCAGAAAAAAGATCAGTCTTCTCCTTCAGCTCAGCAAATGTGCAGGCAGCATGTGCTGTGTGACAATCCAGCACTGATTTGGCCTGGATGGTTCAGGATAATCACCTGAGCTGTGAAGCCAGCTGCTTCCGTAGGTGAGTCAGTTTTGCCGTCACCAGCCACATTGCCATGACAGACATCTTTGACAGACACGTTCTTGATGTTGAAGCCCACATTGTCCTCAGGAAGAGCTTCACTCAGTACTTCATGGTGCATTGCAACAGACCTTACTTCAGTCGTAACATTGACTGGAGCAAGGTGACCACCATGCGGGTTTGGAACTATCAGTCTCCACTCAGCCCACAGGGACGTCATCAAGGCCACCAATTTTATAGACATCCTGGAGGGGAAGGTGCAGAGGCTTGTTAGTTGGTGGCAGGATGCAATCCAGAGCTTCAAGCAGTGTGGTTCCACTGGCATTGCTGTCTGTTTGGCTGACTTTCCATCCTTGAGCCCTTGGCTCCAGCATGTTGTCACCTTTCTAACCAGAAATTGGCACAAATGCGTGTGTCAGGGTTGTAGCCAATTTCTTTAATGTAGGTGCTGATTACTTGAACAGTTTCCTCATATCTCTTCTGTCTGTGGAGTCCATTTTGTTAACACCAACAACCAGCCGTTTCACACCCAGTGCGCAGGCCAGAAGGGCATGCTCACAGGTCTGCGCATTCTTGGAGGTGCCAGCTTCAAATCCACCAACACCGGCAGTAACAATCAGGACAGCACAGTCAGCCTGAGATGTGCCTGTAGTCATGTTTTTGATTAAGTCCCTGTGTCCTGGGGCATCAACGGTCAGGTAGTGCTTGCTGGTCTCGAATTTCCACAGGGAGATATGGGTGGTGATACCACCCACGCTCACATTCAGCTTTCAGTTTATCTAAGACTTGGGTGTACTTGGAGGAGCCCTTCCCAAGCTCAGCAGCCTCCTCAAATTTTTCTATGGTTGTTTTGTTGATCCCACCACATTTGTAGACAAGTGGCAGACTTGTCAGAATCTAGATGACCAGTGACAGCAGTGTTGATATGAGTCATTTCCTTTCCCATTTTGGCTTGATTTAGTGGTGGTTTTTACCTGACACCTGTGTTTTAGTGCAAAGCTGCTATGATAAAGCTACGGGTTTGACTCATTTGCTGAGAAAGTATGATTTAAGACACCAGAATCATTTTTTTTCCTCGTTGGCTAAAACTCATGTTCTGGCCATAGGCAAGTTTTCATGGTGGATTTAAAGCCAATTTAAAGCAAATATTCTCTGATACTATTTTGAAGCTGGGAGAAGTCTAACCTTACATAAGTAACTAGGACTAATCAACTTATAATCAAAAATAAGTTTCAAAGTTCATGGACTTTAAAGCCATTAAATATACATTGTTTTTGGTGTATTTAGTTTTTTCATCTTTTTAGAGTTTAACTCTTGCACTGCTCATTATGACATCTAGAAAACTAATTGCATTTAGAAGCAAAGTATCCATTATTTTATTAATAATAATAGACAAGAACCCGATGTTGTTGGGATTTAGATTTAAAACTAAGTACGTTCACAAATCATTTAAAGTGCTTGAGGTTTTCTCTTGGAGCAGAAATAACTTCATAATCTGTATGTCTTGTTCAAAGCTCATTGCATTTATAGCTTAATGGACCCTCCTCCCCTCCCCTTCTTGAAAACAAAAATATATTCTCATAATTTAAATATGTTTTTGTGGCCTAATAACAATTCTGTGATATAACCTGGATCTTTCTGTTCAAAAAGTAATTAAAAAACCCATTTTTGATTTATTACTTGGAAAGTAAGTTGTGGACTGATGTTTCTTTTGGTTCCAAAGAGGAGCATAAAATCCTAACTTCTCAGATAATTCTATAGGGAGTGCTTGTCTGTTTTGACATGTGCTTCTCATTGCAGTATCCTGTTTTCTGACGTGCCATTAAATGGTTAGAAAAATTAGTTCATTTGTTTTTTAGGAAAATGAAAGGAATTTCATCAGCTGATATCAGCTGTAAGAAAGTAGGAGCTAAAATAAAATCTTAAAAAAAAGAAAATGGTTGCAAGCCAGGTCTCCAGCCAGGTCTATGGCTGGGGGCAGGTGAAAAGCAACTATACATTGATGTCTCTCTTCCTTTTTGCTTCTCTCCTTCCCCCTTTCTCTAAAAATAATGAAATAAAATCCTTAAAAAAAAAATAAAAGAAAGTAGGAGCATATATGAAATACCTTAATTTTTCTTGTCTAACTTTAAAGTTCATAATTTTCCAACCCAAGATGGTATGTATATATTCTTGTACAGTGGGCTGTATCCAACTTTCTGTCAAGACCGCCAGCATAAAAATTATTCCAGAATTGTTCTTAGAAACGAATCTGAGCCTGGAATTGCCTTGAATTAAAAAACAAAAGCCAAATGATTGCTTTTAAAATAAATCAAATGATATTGTGTGATTTTTCTTAACTCTGTTTTTTGAAGTGTGTATGCTTTGAATACATTTACTTACTTCAGCTGGACTTTTTAGTAACTGACTGAGAGGCTACTTTTCTATAGTAGCGCTGCTTGGAAATTGTGCTCATTTTGGAGGAGATTTTAAACCATTTCCATAGATCTTGACGGTAGCCCGGCAATTAGTGTCTAGGTCCCTGCTGCCCAGCAGGGGGCAGCACTGGGCTTGCCTTTCCTCCAGACCCAAGTGTAGCCTGACCGAATCCTTCTGTGGTTTCCACCCTTCTTCTCATCCAGCACTTAAACTTACTTTTGGTATTTCCTTACATTGTTTTAAGGTCTAGAAAGTGCCCAGTAAATGGTAGCTCTTGAGGTTCTGTGCTATAAGGGATATTTCTTATAGTTGACTCTTCTGTGTACCAGAATCTTGTCTTCAATGATGATTTACTCTATCATGTAAAATATTTACCTTGTGTTTATTATAACTTGGAAATTCTTAAGAGGGAAACAAAAACTTCGCAGTTTTGGAGCCTTAGCTTCAGGCATGACACCAGGTACTTCTCATATGTTATTTTGAAATCTAGGGAAACACGCAGGCAAGGCAGCCCGGCAAAAAGGAAGACACTGTCACAGAATTTTTAAATACTTTTATTTTGCTACTGAGTAGTCACAGACTAGGAGTAGTTAAATCATAGTAGAGCACAGGTTCCCTTCAGACAGAATTCCAAACTCCATGATGTAACAATGATATTATCAGTCCTGCCATCAAACAACAAAAAGATTTGTTGAGGGTGACTGAAGCGCTGTGTGGAATGCCAGAGGCCCATTTCAGTGATGTTAACTTCTGTGATGTGGTGACAGGAGAATTTATGGTTGATGCACTTAAAACTTTAAATAGGAAATGGAGTTAAGGGTTGAGTGATATTTACATACACATGCACATATAATCTACATCACATTCACCAAAACATAGGAACATGGCAGTAAAATTAATTTTTAAAACCCTATCACTAATAATTTATTTACCTCAAAACAATAATGGACATTTTATTTTTACTTACCTTCTCTTACCTGCTAGAACATTTTCAGGATCTCTGTTCTCTGCAATTTCAACATGATACTAATAAATTTGTTTTGTTTTGTTACAGAAAAAAAAGGTGAATAAAGAATTCATTTTGCCTGAGTCTCTGATTTTATAACTTGAAATTGCTATTCCACATTGTCTGCTTCCTTCCCTGGTTATAATATGCATAGCAAGCCAGATGGCTAACATATAAACAATTTGAGATATGCTTATTTGAATCATTTAGTATAGCCTAGGATGTTCCTGATACCTAAGACCATCTGTTTATTGTCTTGGGTATTACCTTCATGCTGAAGTGTGTTTTCAGCTTCTTCACATTTTTGCCTCTACCTTCCATATAAATGTGGAAGAGGCTTCTGAGACAAAACTCATTGTGTCTCTCGAGGTTCTATGGTAAAACTTTAATCCCAGCCTGCCTTCCATTTCATTGTTCTTATGTATTCCTTTTTTTTTTTTTTTTGTTACAGCTGTCCTCAACAGTAGTGCTTCAAAATTGTGTAAGAGTGACTAAGAACAGGGGCTTTGTTGGACTCTTACTTGGCTATGTATGTAGCCATTTGACCTTGGGCATGTTTCTTCACCTTGTTTCCCCATCTGTGAAATGGAATAGAATCTCCGCCTCCTATATTTGTAAAATGCTTAAGTAAGATAAAATAGAACTCATTTAGCACCATACCTGCTGTATCATGGTACTGGTCACTATTTTTTTTAAAATATTTTATTTATTTATTTATTTTTATAGAGAGGGGAAGGGAGGGAGAAAGAGAGGGAGGGAAACATCAATGTGTGGTTGCCTCTTGAATGCCCCCAACCAGGGACCCAGCCTGCAACCCAAGCATGTGCCTTGACTAGGAATCGAACCAGTGACCCCTTAGTTAGCAGGCTGGTGCTCAATGCACTGGGCCACACAAACCAGCCAGGGTGGTCACTATTCTTATGAACACATTTTAGAAAGAAAATGTTCATAGTTACAAAAAGACATAGAAGTAAATGCAAATACCATGAATAGATTTTATACAAGGGTCTTTTGGAAGGAGTATCAGCTTTTCATCAAAAGCTGATTGTTTATGTGAAAGCACACATATGTAGGTGATATAAGTGGTTTAGGGTTCACTTTCAGTCCTTTTAACTGGATTCGGGATAAAACTTTGGACCACAAATAGCTGGAGAAGTTTCTCTTGGCATCTCTCTGGTTTCTCTTCTGTTGCTCCTGATTACCTGCTACACTGTGGTCTGCTTTGGAACATCGCAGTCACGTCCGTCATTGTTTTCCATGGCAAACTCCCAAGGGAGAGAAACCAGCAGCTGATAACTTTCCATCTTAGCTCCTGTGGTGGATACCCACTGTCCCACTGTAGGCTTCACAATTCCCTGTGGGCTACATTAATTACTTCTTCCTAATTTTCTGTGGATTACTATTTCTGAATCAAAAATCATCAAACATAGTTTTTAAAACATGAGTGTGCTTGGGAAATACAAAGAAAAATATGATTAATGGAAAAGAACATGAATAATCTGGATTGTTTTGAAACTTTAGAGCACATGATTCCCACACTTACTGTATCATAATGTGATATGTAATGAACAGAGAGATGCTTTGCGGAGAATTAATTAGGTACATTAATTAACTACAAATCTGATGAGATTCAACTATTTTTCTATGAGTATGTATTAGTGTGTATGTACAGCTTCTAGATAGAGAAGAAAACTGATGCAGAGCAAAGATACCCTGTTTTGATGGTTGCCCAAAGAAGCAATAATCGTACATAAATCATTTGTATGTGAACCAGTTCAGTAAGAACTGTGCTTGACCCAAACATCTTATTTCCAATTGTTTTAAAGAAAGGTTTAACAGAAATTCATTGAAGGAATATTTTAAATCTCTTTAATACACTTTAGTAAGCAGAGTTAAAATTTCAAACTGTTTCATTTGAACAGCAGATAGCCTTATGAAAAATTAAATTAGTCTTCCATATCTTTATATTATCTTCCATGATTTTTATAATACATTTTATATACATATATAGTATGTTAATTCCATCAAATTTACAGTAATTGTTTTCAAATTAAGGAAGTACTACATATAAAATAACAAATTTGTGTGTATTTCATAAAATAGGAGCTATTAATCACATAAGATAATTCTTCAGTTTACTCTTTATTTTAGTGCCATTTAATTACAAAAATAATACTGTGTCATAAAAACTCCAAAATTACTCATAAAGTACAAAATGGAGTCTTTTCTTACTTCTAGCCATTCCCAGTGTGGTTTTTGCATATAACATTTGAAAAATATAGGAAATGAGAAAACATACCATCTGTAATTGCAACCTGCAGAGTTTACTCTGAACATCTTACTATGATTTTCTGATATTTTACATTTACATTTAGAGAACAGCTTGTTTGGTATAATCCAGTTTGGCTTAAACAGTAGGCATGTATGTAAACGTAAAATACATATATACATGGATGAAAACATTTTAAGTAAACCTGGGATCATGCTAAACATTGTTTGTTACCTGCTTTTTTCATATAACAATATTTTAGTGATCCTGGATGCAATTGTTTTTTAAGTTGAAATGTTTCATCTCTGTGAAAAAAAATATATCTTCTTGACCTTAACCATCTGTACTCCTTTCTGTAGGAAGAATGCTTCCTGAACCTGGAAGCTCCTATAGCAAGAGTATGTGGCTATGACACGCCGTTTCCTCACATTTTTGAGCCATTCTATATCCCAGACAAATGGAAGTGCTATGACGCCCTTCGAAAGATGATCAACTATTGACCACACAGGTACTTCTGCCCTGCGCTTTGAAAAAGTTCAAGTGTGTCCCTGACAGTAATATTCTGTCACCCACGGAATAGCAGTCATCAGTGTGCTGTATTTTGGTAAAGGGCAACTTGCAGAAGAAAATGTGGATTTCAGGGGGAAAAAACTTAAATTGATAGTAAACTTCATTTAATAGAAAGACAGGAAGCCTATGTATTATCTGATTTATCTAAAACAGATGTACACCCTACCCTGTTGTTCCAGCTTTCACTCTTATTTCTGTATATTTTTATCATCTATTTAAAATCTTCACAAATAGGGATCATTTCTGTTATTTAAAAATGGCCCTTCAATTTGGGCTCTCGTGATTTTGACTTTATGATTCATATGTAATATCCTGAAATTTGACTCTGTGTTATCTGAAAAAATAGGTTTATTGAACAGGAAACCTATTAATTATGTATAAAGGAAATTTTTACTTAGAAAGCCTAAAATATCCAGCACCACCACCATTTCAAGAATCTTTTTGGCAGGTAAATGTTTTTAAATTGTGGAAAATAAGTGACATTTATTCATTACAATTTTCTGAGTTGGGTTTATATGCCCCTTCAGCAGTGTTAGCCTAGCAACAATAAATACCATTAAACATCGCTAAGTTACTTTTTGGAGCTATAACTATAGCAGTTGCTGTCACTGACACACTGATTTATTTCATCTTTGGCATTTTTGAAATTATTCAGAATTCATAGATAGGAATTAAATGCTGTGTAATAATATAGCCCATACTTTTTAGAGGTAAGAAATACCGTATTCCTTTATTCCGTGAATGGGTAGGTGGTTAAACTAGCTCACTTAAAACCAGAGAGAGACCTTTAAATTTTTGCAGATAGAGAAAATAATGCTCCTTTCTGCCTTTCTGATCCATACTACATATTTTATAGTTCTGAGAATATTGTTAAATTAGGGCCGTTAGTCCACATATTTCTGGCATTCTCTCAGACGTGCAGGGGCTGGTGCTTTATTTCCAAAGCCCCTTAATGTCTATGGAAACAACTGGCTTTTAGAGTAAAGTTACTCTCAAGACTGGTTAGGGAACCTCCTCATTTTGTTGTCCGTCTTGTCCCTTCCATGCCATGGACCATACCGTGGAGTCTCAAGGTAATAACATGTAGCTGAATGCCTTGTTGCTATTTTGAAAGTAACATTTAGGTGCTGGTTTTATATTTGAGTATGTATTTCCTTTTTAAGCCTACTATGAAAATGTGGTAAAAGATGCATAGGTTTTCTTCAACAAAAGTTAAAATGGCATTCATACAGTTAAGAAAAATTTATTTAATTCACAGTGGCCAGAATGTCTACAATTATTGTTTATTTCTTTTACAGAAAAATTGGAAGATCATGACTAGATATGGAAATATTTTTCTGAATTTTTTAATATTGTCTCCATGCAAATCATTTTTATGAAATGGATATTGGCTGAAAATTATAAATTAGTTATCGTAGTAACACACAGGAATTGATTTCCATTAATATTTTCAGATTAATGTTTTAAAAATGTTCCATATGATAATCTTTTCAATTCCATTTAATTACATCTGTAAATATTGGGTGTGGAATAGTATTCAATAAAGCAAAATCAGATTATCTTCAGGTTGTGTGTGTTTTTTTTTTCATTAGTAAAAATAGTTTTTATTGCAGATCAAGGGAACCAAAATTCTGCCACCCTGAGATTGTTCTTTTGAGATACTGATTTTAAGTTGTTTGTTAAGAAATAAGGTTCAGGGGAAGCCTTGACCCTCCCCAGCTCCCTTTTCTATGCCCAAGAGATTCAGACAGAGAAACCTGCCTCAGGAAAGAGATCTTGGGATGTTTGTCTTAACATAATTTGAATTAATGTGCTTCATGTAGGTGCCTGTTAGTTAGATGCATCCTTTGTCCCATTGCTGCCTACAAGAGTTTTCCTACCATCTGTGCTTCTTTCTCGCTTTTGCAACTACCAGCAAATCTCCTGTTCTCACTCCTGAAATCTAAGACCCTCCCATTTCCTTCTCTTCCCCTTTGTCCAGAATGTCTTATATACCCAATGTTGCCCTCCCACTGTCTGGAATTTTCATGCCTATGTGAAGTCCCCATGCACAAATATTAAAACTTTGATTTTCCTCCTGATAATCTTTTTTCATTCATTTGATTATTAGCCCAGCCAGAAGAACTTAGACTGTGACAAGAAAAGTATCAGTATTGTTTTGGCCACCCCCAATAGACTAATTGTTAACTTGTTCGTGAGATCTGAGTGAAATGATAGGTAGAGAAATGCTGAATTTTCAACTTTCTTGTATTTGGTTTATTTCTTTATGGCTGAGATGGTTGGTTGTATGTTGGTAAAACTTCTGGGATGTTTTTCCTCATTCTTCCCTCTGGCCTCTCAGCAGGGTGTATTGGTGGACATACTTTTTCCCAGAGCCTGGAGGCAGGATCAAACCCGTGCCTCTCTTCATGGACAGCATGTCTTTAGTGATAAGGTACCAGGCTTTTGCTATAGTTGTATTTTTTTCTTGCCATGATGTGACAAAGCAAATATTTTTTCCCCATGCTCTTGATATTATTATGTAGCTAAAAAAGAGAAACATTAGCAGCAATAAAAGACTCCAACGGGGGAGGAAGCCTCCTTGTTGGGGAAGCTGCCAGGGCCTCTGGTGGCTTCCTTTGCCCCTTCAGCCCTTCAGTGTAGTTTGGGTCAGGCCCCCACCTGGGGTTCCGGTGCAGAGCCCCAGCCCTGCCTTTTAAGGGGCGCTGTTAGACCCACCCACTTCCCTGGAGCCAGAGGAGTTTCTTTTTCTATAAACCCTGTAAAAAGTGGCCATGTTCTTGGGATTACAAATGTGTATGCTACATTAAAACCGCAATGGAAAAAGTGTGTGCTGTTTATTTTTATCAGCTGTTTGGAGTGGGGGCGAGGGGTGGAGAAAGTGCCGTTTGTAGATGCTAGAAGTGGGGAGGTTAAGGCAAGGCCCTGAATCCCAGACTCTGGATAGCGGCAGGCTGACAGAGGAAACCAAAGCCTTTGTCAGGGGTAAAAATATAGCCCTGTCCTTGGTTTAAAAATAGAAACACCTGTAAGTGTAAGATGGGAAAAGATTGGTTGTCCAGCCACAAGTTTGGGAAGGATTTCGGGAATCCAGTTGGCTTCCGGTGTAGGTCTGAGTTTAATTCGCCAAAACTCAGTACGAACTTGGGCTTTGGTCGCCAGCAAAGGTTCAGACATCCTTGCTGGGAACTCGGCACTCACGCGGTCCGGCCGGCCGGCGGGGCAGGGAACGTGTGGGAGCCAACCACATCTTGGCCTCCAGCGGGTTCTGTTTGAGCATGTTTGTTTTAGTTGAACCTTACTTTTTTAGTTGATATTATTTATTATTTTAGTTGAAGTTACTTATTTTAAGTTATATGGCCATTGGTAACTTTTTAATACTTTTTTTTTTCCTACTCATTTGGTTTTGTAAAATTTTCCCATAGCTATTTTAATCTTATTTTAACTTTGTTTTTGGAAGAGCAAACATGAAGAAAGCTGTGGGGATCATCTAATACACTAATTGCTTGAGTTTGAAAGCCGTGTTTCTCCCTCCAGTTAGCTCTGCAGCCCCCATCGGTAAGTACCCCCTTCCCTTCCGAAATAAGTGGCTTACAATTAATCTTCAACTCAGTCTATAGCACAAAATGTACATATACGCCTAAGTAATTATCTTAAATACATGTATTTACTTGAAACAAATGTTGCATAGGGTGAAAATAAGAAAATAGTGGTGAAAAGTCAAAATCCCCCAATACTCAGCCTGTTCCTGTGGCAGTGTGGACACACACGTGAATATAGCCGCCTGTAGTTCAGATTATAGAGCTGATGGATATTAGCCAAGCTGAGTACACAGGCCTGTGTCCGTTAGAGAAAGAAACGAGACAGAAGGTTCAGAATGACCATAATCCAATCCCTTAGGTTTAAGTCATATAATGTACAAACCTGTGGTGAGAATCCCATAGGCATCCCATTTGGTTCCGTGAAATCCTTTTCCCATCAGCTTGCTTGTGGTAGACACCTGTGGTTTCTGGCTGCCTGGCATCCTTGCCCCTACCTTCTAGCAAGAGCACTGCTGCTTGTTTAGAGAACCTCCTCTCCCCACCACATGTGGCTCTGGAGGGACTGCCAATCCCAGTGCAGACCAGCACCAGCCACAGAGATGGACCTGGCCCAGGCCCTGCTGGGGATCTCAGAAGAGGTCAGGATGCCAGTGCAGAAACAAAATGTAACCTCAGCCTTGTCAACCACACTAAATTCTAGAAGACTGGTTCTCTAATTTTTATCCATTCCAAGTACACCTGAGAATACAGTGGATAGGTGTTACCTAGTTAGTCACACAGCATTAATTACCTTTAGCAGAAATTCTTTGTGGTCAGGAACATGACCCCAAAGCCCACCATGTCAGAATTTCCAGAAAGACATGCTGGTTAGAGACTGATACACTTCCTTAGGCCATCTAGTTTAGAAGGAAATGGAAAATACTCTTATACAGGCAAAGATTTAGAAACCCTGATAGCTGATACCTCTTTGAACATGATAATTAAAGATATTTGCCTGGAAAATGAGAAGTAAAATTAGAACAAGGATGAGGAAATCACAGCTGGAGTGGACCAGAGGTAAGAATGGAAACAAATTAAATAAAAAGGTACATCTAAATAATTGTCCTAAATACATTTTTTTTGTGTGTGTAAAACATTCCACATTTGATAAAGGAATATATCAGTTAACTTTATGTTGTAAATGTGTAATATTAAAATATAAGCAAAAACTTATAGAAGATAGGCACAAAACAGTTATACAAGGCTTTGTTACTCTGCTTTCAATTTGATAAATGAAGTAGGCAATCATAAGTAATAGGGTTAGGTCAATAGAAATATATTTTAAATTTTATGCCCCCATAAACAGAATAATCACCTTTTAAAGTATGCACAAGCAGTTAAAAATTGATCATACACTAAGGCATAAAAAATGACAGTAAATTCCTCAAAGAGTATTAAAAAGACATCGTGTTTTCTGACCACATTCTAAATTAATGACAAATATTCCAACTACTTAGAAATAAAAAAGCACACTGCTTAGTAACTGTGGAACCAAGGAGGAAATGGAAAACAGTTACAAAATATTTAAAACATAAGCTCACTGGTGCACTTCTGCCAGGCTTTTACTCAGAAGTAAATTCATAGACTTTAAATCTTGTAAAAGGAAAAACTGAAAATACAAGAGTGTAAAGAGAAAGAAGCACGAGAAAGAAAAATAATAAAAGGAAGTTTTAAATGAGAAAAAAAATTGTCAGATTGTAGTCATTTTTTTAATAAAAATGAAAATTTTCCTTTTATTTTATAATGTCTGTGTCCTATGAGGATGGAGCTATGTTTTTATGTAATTATACCAACAAATAAAGGCCACATAATGGCTGTGCCTGCACTGGCTAAAACTGTTAAATCCTTTGTTTGGGGTTGGGGGGATTATTTAGTGAAATGTAATCATTTACCAGAAGTATTGATAAGCATAGGCCTTTGTTATTAGGATATCTTCTGCCATCATTTTAAGAAAATAATTATCAAGATCTCGTTTTGCCAAGGAGTCTTCAGTTTTTTTTTGCTGAGGTTTTTTGGCTACTTCCAAGTTTTTTACTATGATTTTCATAAGATATGGTGACTATAAAGAATTAGAATAATGAATTTTAAAATGTTATGTTGATTACTTGGATCATCTACCTACTTACTAGCCTCCTGAAATTGTTTTTCCTTCATTCTGCAGAGGCGGGAGTAGGTCTCCAGAGGGTTTCTATATGTTGCAGAACAAACAGCTGAAAGGAAATGCAGGCCTGTGCTTGAAGCAGTCCTTGTACCAGAAGAGCGCTTAGGTAGAACCCACTTTGAAGATATATAAAGTGGTATTTTGATTATAATTCATATCAGAAATATAAACAGTCCTTTATGCAGGGCTAGACCCCCAAAACCCCTAAAAGATGAGAACTGTTTCTGTATTTTTTTGCCTGTTTCTTCAAATAGATTTCAAAATCATGTGTTTTTTAAGTGGCTCTACAACAGTATTATAAATTAAAATGTATATATATATATATATATATATATATATGCAATATATGCAAAGAGACAAACTAGAAGGCTCATTCAAAACTTAATTTGACAATGATTCAATTGTCAGTCTTTTGTTTTGTTTTGTTTTCTTACTTTTTGTTCTTGGTCAGCAGTGGAGGGCCACCCTGGCTCATGTTACTCACCTGGTGGCCCTGTCTTGCTCCTGTTCCCCGATTGGTTGAATGTGCAGACTTGACCTGGGCCAGAGGTGGGGCATCCTCTCCTTGGCCACAATGACTGGTTGAGGGGTAGAAGGTGACCAAAATTGGGTCAGCCAGAGTCCTTCTTCAGAGTTTTTTTACAAATACAGGGTGTGTGCAATCAATTGAGAAAATTTTAGTAAAATAAACAACATATCATGAAAGTGTTATATTTTGAAATAAATTTATTCTTATATGTAAATACATAAAGTCATTCTTTTAATTGTTCAAAAAAATCTCCATTTGCTGCACTAATATACTCAATTCAATGTATGAATCTTGAGCATGCTTTAACTTTTCTTTATCTGTGGACATCATCATGTTTTCAGTCTTAGCTTTAACAGCCTCTTGATTGGATTGAGGTTGTTTATTAACTTCTCTCTCACAAATGCTGCATACATAATAGTCTAAAGGATTTGCATCTGGTGAACTAGGTGGCCAGAAAGCCTTTAACCAGAATTCCAGAACATGGACAGCGAGAAATTCTTGCACCTATTTGGCATTATGTGCTGGTGCACCATCTTGTTGGAAAATAAAATTACCTCCATTTGCGACTTGCTTCATCCACAGTACAACTACTTCTCTCAAAACATCAAGGTAAACATCCTGGGTCTTCATTGATGATCTCCTGGATTCTGTGTACAATATCTGGACATGTGCGATCCTTGCATACCTTTTGTGTTTTCCTTGTCGGTGTGGCAACATCAGGATCAGCATCATACACCTCATGTTGTAAACTGTATGTAAAGGGATGTTACTGAAGTCCACAGTTCCCTTAGCAATTCGCCCTCCATGTAGTCCAGAAATGATGGTTGCTCTAACATCATATTACCTCAACATGATGGTTGCTCTTGGAATTTAATACTTTATATCTGAAACAATGATGTTAAATCATAACCTTAGAAACCTATTTTTTCAAAATTAATAAGTATGTGAAATAAGATGCAAAGTTATTGCCAATTGATTGTGCACACCCTGTAGATAAAAAAGAAAAAAGTTACCTTGGCGGGACTTACAGCCACCTTCTTTATGGAGGAAGTCCATCTCTTTCCTGAGAAAAATGAGCCAGTGTACTGGGGAAAGCTGAAGTGCAAGGTGGAGTCAGTCCTGACCGAGCTCCGGTGTCAGGAGTCACTCACCCCAAACCAGCTCCTCTTCCGCTGTGGGCAGCCACAACTGTGCTGCTCTTCCTTTCATTTTATGAAGAACTACCCCAGGATCCTTCCAAGAAACTATCTTGTTCCTTGTTCAAGTTGAATCTCTGCCACTTGTAACCCAAAGCATCCCAGTTCTATTATTCTAAATGCTTATGAATACTCGTATATTCAATTTGAAAGAAGAAAGTCCACATGTTTTTAATAAAATATACTTGGGAAAAACCTTCACCTGCGAGACTGTTGTGCTTGATTTTATTTCCTTATCTACAACATGCACGTTAGCTGCAGATGTGGTTGGGTGCAAGTCAAGCATCTTATCCATCAAAGCAATGAATTCAGACTTTCCGCCTGAACCTTGGATGTTGGTAACCTCCTAGGGCGGGAGAATGAGCAGTTTCACAGCATCTGTGTGCTAGAAGCCTTCCTCTTTCGGGGCTCATTCACATGAAGTTCTTTACGGCAGTCCTGGGACCTTACAACTGCTGTTACAACTTTCCCTTGTAGATGAAAAACTGCCCTTGGGAGTTTTCTCTTTCAAAGAAGTCAAATATGCCTGTTGTCAGTCTAACAGCAAATATGTCTTCGAAAATACTTTGTGTAAATTCCCCATGTTGACCCTCCTTCTGTTGAAGCATGCATTTACTTTCACCCTTATTTTCTCTTTCATGGGAACTGTTTCCAAGAGATTAGATCACAATGTGATTGCCTGTGTACCTCTCACCTAACATGCGTTATGAAGTCCAATTTATCTTTCCTGGCTTACCCTCACCCAGAGGAAAAATTAAAAGCTCCATTAATAGTAACAAGTAGTGAAAAAAATTTCCCAACAGCCAGATTGCCTTTCCAGATTTCTGATTATTTTGGGGGGCTTACCGGAGGGTTGCTTTCGAATAGTTATTTGAACACACATGCGGAGTCCAGGGTGCTCTGGCTTCTGCTGCAGCTTCCTGCAGAAATGTCTGCTGCCAGCAGCTTTGGAAGGGATCTCAGGGCTGCTGCAGCCACCAGGGCCACCTGCAGCTGGTCCTCATTGCCCCAGGCTCTCAGGTCTCCCACAGGGACAAGGTGCAGGTGTGGATGCTCTAGATGCTCTGTCATTGGTCCCCTAGACCAAGTGACGGTGCTGTGTTCTCCCTGGGAGCAGGAAATCTTTATCTGCCATTGACATCCATGGATCCCAAATAATGAGGCCATGTGCCCTCACCATGTACTCGCTATTTGGTGAAAGAGGCCATGGTGAGAGACCAACATTGTTCTGAGAACCTCTGTCTCTGTCTGGGGCTCAAGCATTGATTTGGTCCAAGCCAGGCTCCATCTCCCCTGAGATGGCCATGTCATAGTCTTCTCTTTCCCAGGACATGCAGATCATAGGGTGACTCACCTGCCAATCCTGCAGGCCAATCTAAATTTCAGAGCAAGCATACTTTAGTCCTAACTTGGTTTATTCTTCTAAGGAGAAACCACAAGGCTATCAGATTTTTAAAAATATTATTTTATGCACAGTAAAAATTTTCATATAGATTATGAGAAAATTGCTTAGGTGAAAATGGAACAGCAGCAGTTTATGATTAACGGTACATCCTTAAGATTAGATACAATGTAGAATTTGCAAGTAATGATTATCAAAATTATGTAGCAACATGGAAGCATGCTCATATACTTCTTAGTGGAAAAATCAGAGTGCAAAATTATATGTATATGACCACCACTATTATTATGATTTTCTTGCCCAAGACTAGAGACCATGACAGCAGTGTTGGAGTGAGAAGAACCAGGAGGTAGAGTATAATAAAAGAATTTAATGTTAGCGTGTTTTTAATGCAAAGTAATAAAGTACAGAATACATATTTAACTTTTAGCAAGTTAAAAGCCTATTAAACCTGCCTATTTAAAACACAGCCCCTAAGCCCTAGTACATGGGTGGCAAACACAAGGCTGAATCCTGCCCTCCACCTTGTTTGATCCAGCCTGGTACATTGTTTCTACCCAGCTTGCTTAACTGTTAAGGAGTAATTACAGGTATACAGTCCTAAAAATTATATTCACCCTTTGAAGGCAACTGCGAGGCTGATGTGGCCCCCTGTGACAAGGAGTTTGACATCCCTGCACTAGTACTAAAGAATCATTTTTTCTGTCTGTAAAAACACAAAATAAAATACTTCTTTTTCCTTTTTTCTTCTTCAATGAATGATTTTGTTAGATAACCTCAGAAGGGAAGGTTAAACAATAATTCATCTTCTACAGTTACTTGTACTGATGCCTTTATAAAAGTTAGACCTTTTTTCTCTTTAAATTTTTTATTTTACTAAATTTATTAAAGTGACATGGGTTAATAAAATTATAAAGGTTTCAGATATACAATTCTATAATGCATCATCTGTATATTGTATTTTGTGTTCACTGCCCCAAGTCAAGTCTTCTTCCATCACCATTTATCCACACTTGACCCTCTTCTACCTCCCCCACTCACTTTCCCTCTGGCAATTACTGTACTGTTGTCTGTGTCTATGGGTTTTTTGTTTTTTCTTTCTTTCATCCATTCACCTTTTTTCACCCAGCCCCCTAATCCCCTTCCCCTCTGACAGTCTGTTCTCTCTATCTCTTGGTCTGTTTCTATTTTGTTTATTTTGTTCATTAGATTCCACATACAAATGAAATTATATGACCCTTTTTTTTCTCTGACTGGCTTATTTCACTTAGCCTAATACTTTCCAGATCCATCTATGCTGTCAAAAAAAGGTAAGGTTTTCTATTTTTTTTATGGCTGAGTAGTAGACTCTATATACATGTACCACAGCTTTTTAAAATCTACTCATCTACTGATGGGCACTCAGGTTGCTTCCAAATCTTGGCTATTATAAATAATGCTGCAATGAACACAGGGGTGCATATGATTTTTTCAAATTAGTGTTTCAGGTTTCTTTGGATATATTCCCAGAAGTGGCATTGCTGGGTCATAAGGCAGTTCCATTTTTTATTTTTTTGAGGTACCTTTATATGCTCTCCACCATTCTTTCTGTTAAAAGTTACACATTTTTTAGAGTCACAGCAGAAAAAAAGCTGTCACATTTAAAGGTTTTAATTGGATGGAGTTTATTACAGGGGCAATATACAAATGCATGGGCAGATGTAAGGTACTGGGAAGGATGGGTGAAGCTCCTAGGAATTGGCAAGTGTGAGAATTCATTGCTACCCCTCACCTGAAGGAGCCAGGAGGGAGGTCTCGTCCTGGAGCCTGGTGAGAACTATGGGCATGGGGGAGAGGCTGCCTGATAAGAGGTGAGGTCACAGAGAAACAACAGCTGAAACCGCACAAGGAGGAAGAGGGTCCGTACCCTATTCTCTGTCCCTTTCTATCCACAAATGGTGACCTGTCAGTGCTTCCCATTGACCCAACCCTATTTCAAGTCAATAGGCCAAGGTAGCCTGGTGGTACCCTGTCCACAGACAGAGCAGGGCAAAGAAGGGTGGAGAATGGATTTGGAGGAGCAAACAGAGAATACCAGAACATGGACTTCTGTGTCATAGCAGACTGCCAGGTAGATGTTTGTTTAACTGCAGGTTTACTAGTTTTTAAGCTGATGAAAATACATAGATACATTTGACTCATGCCACCTTTTCCTGGGCAGACCTGAACTTGAATGCCTATGTGTTCAGCTGGTGGAAACTGATGGCAGAACAATGATACCCTGCATTTGCAAGGATACTCAGCAAGCCCTCAGCCTTCCCGCAGAAATAGGGGCTGGTTGCCCTCATCCTGTGGCCCAGCAGCCTCACTGCAGCTCTTCTGTCCTGTTTGCCAGCTCCCGTCCGTTTCCTGGGTCCAGGCTGTTTTCTTTCTTCTTTCATTTTGTTGGAGCACATCTTCCAGTAGACTCCTAACACTGTCTTCTTTATGGGATGATTATTATCTGAGCCCTTTGATTTTCATTTCGGAAAATGGCCTTACTCTAATTCTTGATGAATAGTGTGGCAGCATGTACGATTTTCACCTGAAAACCATTTTTGTCTCAGGATACTGAAAGTGTTCCATGATTTTCTTTTCACACTGGTCTTAACATTATTGCTCTCAAAATCTGTCTTGTCATCATACTTCTTGGGATATTTCCTTAACCTTATCTTCTAACCTTTTATACATTATTTTTATTTTGGCCATTTAAAAAATGTTCCTTTCTCATATGTATATATGTGTATATATACATACACATGTATGTACACATATGTAAATATACATATGTGGGATGTGTTTTTTTTACAGCTCTCAGGATATATATTAGAGCTGTGGCTTTTTAAATAAGTTTTACTGTACTTTCTGAATTATATTTTTCCTCCAGTTTCCATCCTTCTGTTAATTTTTGTTTTTCTTTTTTGTCTTAGATGATTGCCAATTTTTCCCCTAGGACTGAGGCATCAACACCTGATTTGGACTGTGGTACAAACATGCAGTGGAATAGTATTCAACTGTAAGGATGAATGAAAGAAGTCCTGATGTATGCATGCTGTGAGATGATAAGCCTCCAATGCATTATGCTAATTAAGAGAAAACAGATACAAAAGATTACATATTATACCATTCCATTTATGTGAAACATGCAGAATAGATAAATCCATGCCGATAGAATGCAGATTGATGGTTTCCGGGGGCTGGGGGAGGGGAGAATGGGGAGAAAGTGCTTAATGGGTAAGGGGTTTCACTTTGGCATGATGGAAATAGTTTGGAACCATAGGTCGTGGTTGTACAACATTGTGAACTGCACCAAATGCCACTGAATTGACTTTAAAATGGTTAATTTTATGTTCTATGAATATCGCCTAAGTAAGTCACTTTTAAGATTGATGGGCGACCCCTGGCTGTGTTGTGTTTGGCATGACATGCAACAGCTTTCGTGTCGGGAGGGTCAGCCAGAGACCTATCACTTCAAGAGGCCCCAGCGTTTACAGAAAAGGACTTCCGCTGGGGCTTTTTGCCAAGAAAAATGTTCTAATCTACCCCCCTAAGGGGCGGCAGCCTACTATGTGAAAGTGCTGCTCGGAGTTGGGGTCTGGGTGTGACATTAAATTCTGTTTTCCACATTGTGCATTATTCTGTTCTTGCTACGAGTCAGGTTTTTCTGTCCCCAAAGGCTCTCCCTCTATTTCAGCAGGGGTGAAACCTCTGATCTCCAGGGAGGTACCTTGTTCTCTCAGTGCGGCTGAAGGCAGGGGACGCCCAGCTCTCCTTCTTTTGCGGCTGAAGGCAGGGGACGCCCAGCTCTCCTTCTTTTGCCTGGGGGCTTCTGCAAGACACCCCACAGGCCCTGAGGGCCGCAGCGTGGTGGCCACGGTCACCCTCAGGGAGGCCCTTCCTCATGGCGCTCCCGGCGCGGGCTGGGGCTTCCTTCTCCGGCCCAGCACCTCCCACATTTCATTCCTCTGACAATGGGGTCATGTTCCCCATTCTGTTCGCTTTGTCATTAGGGTTTATGTTTTAAAAACATTTATATATATCTATATCTATATCTATATCTATATATATTTTTTAATTAATTTATTTTTTTAATGCCATCTTAAGAAGGAGCAGCGATAAATCAGTTTGCCGTTCAACGGGCTAGTTTAACTACAGGCCTGTACGCTTTCTTTGAAAACTCATCAGTGGAAATGTTACTTTGGAATGAAAAGAAAGCTACTCAGATGCCAGGGCTAAACTAAGCTGTGCTCCCAGCAAGTTACCAAAACGCCCGAACTTGTTGCGTCCCTGCGTTGGACCGGTTAACAGGCGACGCGAGAAGGGAAGGTGCGGCGCGAGGCCCCACATTTATTAAGCGGGTCCTGGGCCCCCAGAGCACACCCCACCTCCCCCGGCTTCAGGCGCAAATTACTGAAATTAAACTAATGTTCACCTGTCTTGAGGGATTGTTTTGGCAAAGTATCCATTTCGCAACTCTCTTTGAAGTGGGTGGCAATTAAGTAAGTTACTACCGTGTCTGGAGTCCTGCAGCACCACCCTTGCTTCTATTACAGGCTCCTTGCAGGCTCTCGTCATCCTTTGTTAACACCTGGAACCCCGAGGAGGGAATCCTGCCCGGTTCATTACCATGCCTCGAGCAGCTCAAGGGGTAATTGTACAACAGACGGTGTTTCTGTTCTAGGAAGAATGATTTAAATGGAAGAAAATCACTTGATACATGCAAAGTGGTCTTAGAATTCAGTATCAGCCATGACTAAAACGGAGAGCCTTACTTACTCTTAGCAATACGATTTTTTATTTTAAGAAATCCACTGGTACATGTCCACCCTGTTTCAAGGACTGGAGATGTCTCTTATTAATTTATACAAGGTGAAATTGCTTCTCATGAATCTAATTGCAAGGAGGCTTCTAGGACTTACAAGAATTAGAAAGTTATCATACATCATTTTTTAGAAAGTTCCCCACCTCTCGCTCCATCCCTCCCCAGGGCTTCTTGGTCTCTGTGCCAAATGTGCTTCGTTCTTTTATGTCTACATCATTCTTTTATGTCTGCTTCGTGCTTTTAGGTCTACTGACTGACCCCTTCACGGCACTCATCGCTGTACACTTGGCTGCCTGAAATGGCAGACTCTCCCTGGCTCTCCAGCTCAGTTCTACCTTATTAACCAACTCCATACATGTTCATTCTAATCCCAGGTTTCTGGATGTAGGAATACGGTCCCAGCTGGCCCACAGCTGGGACAGGGTGTGCAGCTGCACTGGGAGCAGGGGGCTGGGAGAAGGCGGCACCTCTGCTGGACAGGCCCCCCTCTTTGAAGCAGTTGGTTCTTGTTGTTGTTGCTGTTACTATGTCTTCATAAATAAGGTATTTTATCCAGGACTTAGGTAAACTGTGGACGGACCTGTTCTTTGGAGGATTTTGTGTAGCCCAGGAGCACCTGGGGTGGGAATAGGCCCCGGGTTGGGGTTCCTGGTGCTGATCTTCCTATGATTAAATAGGAGGACCCCCCCCTCCATGGGAAATAGTACTTTTCTTCACTTCACCCAAATGTCTCAACTGCTCATTCAGACAGTGGCAGCTAATAAAGAAATTGGCATACAATCTGGGAAAATGGATTCTCTGCAGCACCAAGGTTGGGAAGCCAGACCCAGACAGAGGGATCGATCGGTAAATTTCTATTTCTTTGATCCTTTAAATGCCACCTTTGCTCACCAAAGTCACACATTGTAGATTGAAAGGAGACTAGAGGAGAAGGCAGATTCTGAGAGAAAATGGGCAGGGCAGAGGTCTAGAGAAGTGGTTCGAGGACAACAGGTCACATTTTGAACAGAAACAGTAGTCCTGAGAGTCCCACACTTCCTATCATTATATAGACTAAGGGCGTGCTGGGCTGTTCCTGGGAAATACTGACCAATTGTCAGGGTAGGTATGGGCTGGCACCGAAGGAGGGCCCGGGTGGGCTCTGAAGCAGCACTAGGCAGTCAACCTTCTATTTCTTCTTCATGATGGTCAGCTCGGTCTTGTTTCGTGTTCTCTTTGCTAATTTCCTCTCTTACCTTCAATTCCCCAGATCCAGGGAATCTGATCTTATTTTAACTCAGAGTGAACGCTTTAGCCCCCAGCCTCTGGTTCAACCAGTTTCCTACAGCCAAGACGTTGGCCTATGGAAGGAGCCGTAGAGGTCATGGTGTAACCAAATGTTGGCATTATTGATTTTTCAGTCCTCCAACAAGCTACCCAGAGTGCTTCTCCTGGTGCTAGTATTGCTCTGGGTCACTATTGTACCTTCTCAGGGATGACCAAGAATAAGGACTGTCATAGGACCTGCCAAGCTTTGTATAGAAAACCATCGTCTCTTGGAATGTGCCCTAGAAGAAAAAGTTTTTAGTAGAGTCTGGAACCTAAAATGAATGGGTATTCACATGGAAAAGAGTAGAAAGGCCTTTATAGGCAAGGGTACCTTAAGATTTGATGTAGAAAAAAGAGAGTGGCCTCACAGTTTTACTTTGTTTTTTGGCCTCAATTTTAAAGGACTCTCAAAAAAAAAAAAAAAGTGTCCCAAAAACCTTAAAAATTGCAACCCGCTTGAATGTTAAACTTAATAAATGTCCTGTCAACTTCCTGACTTGAAGTAAAAGTTGCATTAACAAAGATGAGCCTTTAGATGTAAGTTTAAATAAAGCACCTCTAAAGAAGATGAAAATTCTATGTAATTTTACATAATTAAATGTAGCTATTTTGTCATACTACAATTTTCCGCTTTGCTCCTTATGTCTACAATTTTGATGTTCGTCATGGATTTGAATGGTTTATTTCAGTGCAAGCTTGCCCACATTTGTAGGGTGCAAATGGTAATTACCCTACCCAAAACCAGACAAGATGCCCCAAGTTCTCAGTTTGATGACACTTGGAAAATTTTTAGCAAAGAAAATAGTGAACACTCTTCAAATCTGGGCACAAATAGTGAGGGCAAAAGTAGTTTTAAAAGGGCTACTTTTATTTCTGATTCTGACCTGCCTTTTCCACTTCTCTATCCTTTTCATCGGTGAGAATTTGATTGAGCATATTGACATGAGTTTTTCTAAAAAGGCCGAGACTGCCATCCAATTCTAAGGGCTAATATGTTTTTGATTACAAGAAACTTGTGTTCTCAAGAGCCTAGCTTTAGGAGACATTTATTTTCTTGTCTTTTCAAATAAAAGATCATGCAGAATGTCAACATCTGAAGTCCTATGAGTCTATGCAATTTTTTCTAATTCTCATTCCATCACACATGAAAATTAATATTTTGAATTTTCTATGTTTTATGTGTAGAAAATTACTCATGTACTCAATTTCTCCAAGTTAGAAAAGCTGACCTCACTTTTTAGCTTTGTTGAGCAAACTGTATTACTATAAGCACAGCAGAGGGCTCTTGGCCAAGGAGATTACAAAGGAAATGTAGGATCAAGTTCACACTCCCCACAACATACAATTCAGTTAAGCAGGAAGAGTGTAACAGCCTTTAAAAGTTTTCTTTTAAAATAGACACACTTGACTGTCTAAAAGCCTGAGCAGGTCTACATAAAAACATGCAGGGATGAAGAGTACAAAGACTGTGTTAATATACAACTGTTGTGTAGTGGCTTGTAGGTGGCTAACATCTGGGCAACCCTGAGCTTATTTATAGTCTTAGAGCTTCATAGTGAGTGCTGGGCTACCACCAAGGACAACGGAATCCCTGTTATTTATGCCACTGACTCACAGATATTTGAGGCAGGGAGGGAAAAGTTACATACAATTCACAAATACTTCCAACCAGCTCACAACAATCTTTCTTTCTTATAAAGTTTAGAATGACTAACAATTAGTGCTATAGTAATGTTCTGTAGCATCTTTTAAAAAATTTTTATTTATTTACTTTTTTAGAAAGCGGGGGAAGGGAGGAAGAGAAGGAAAGACACAATGTGCTAGAGAAAACATGGATTGATTGCCTCTTAAATGCACCCAACTGGGGCCTGCAAACCAGGCATGTGCCCTGACTGGGAATCAAGCTGACAACCTTTTGGCCTGCAGGCTGGTGCTCTATTCACTAAGCCACATCAGCCAGGGCTGCTTCTTTTTTCGTGTGTGTGTGTGTGTGTGTGTGTGGACTTAAGCGTGTTTATCACTTAGGTATTTTATTTTTGCTGTGAACTCAAATATGCAGTTACCCAACTTGAAATGAATTTAACCAACTGAGGAAAGAAAGAGCAGCTAATTAGCACCCTCAAGACACACCGCAAATGATCAGGGCTCAGCAAGCATGGTGCTTGCAGAGATGCTCAGATAATTGGATTAGGCATTGCTGAAGAAGGTATTTGATGGAGGCTAGGAGGAAGGAGAACCGGGTCTTTTTCTGTCTTGATGTTGGGTGGGGAGGTCCTGAGCCATGAGAGGACAGCCCTGCTCTCTGATGGTTCAAGGTAACTTTCAGAAAAGTATTAGCCTACAAGTAAAATGTATTTACCAATTTATTTTAGAGGCTAGTCAAGCCTCTTTTCCCTCATGTTTTCTTCAAGACTTTTTGTTACAGCCCCTAACACCAACATGAATGAGCCTCAAACTGCAGCTCTCGGCTGAGATGAAAACGCAGATGTGCTCACACTTGTAAAGAAAGGCTCATGCTAACAAGAGCAAGTGCTGGCAATTTTGAGATAGAGCAATATGCTCCTACTTTGGCTTTCCCTGTACAATCTCTGAACCTGTTGAAAGCAAACTTGGGGCCAGGAATTTGTTCTAGCGGGAGGCTAGAATATGACACTTTTGGAAATATTTGGAAAGCAAACAATTTGACTACATCTGGTATTAGCCTTTTAGGTATAATCACTCAAAGTAGCCGTATGGTATATGCAGTTTGTGTTTTTATAAGTATGGGTGTGTTTCAGTTTTCTGCAAGCTATCTTCAGTCTCTAAACCAAGGATATAACCTTGAACCTGAAATAGTCAAAGTAGGAATTTCCCTGTTTGGCATTGAGCTGTACCCATTAGCTGTTAATGAGGCAGAAGATATTGAGAGAAACATCTTTCAAAAGCACAGATTGAATTCCCATCTCTACACAACATCAGACAGATGCCTCTCATGGGACACAATTCCAGCTTGAGGAAAGAGCATAGGTATTTAGCTTACTATGGACCATACCTATCACTGGAGGAAAAGTGCCAAATAGGGCCTAATGTCTAGAACAACTCTAGAAACTTATTCATAGTCAGCATCCTTTTCCTTTAGTGCTGAGAGGAAAATTATTTTTTGTCCTCTCCTGAGAACATGCTTATTGATTTTGGAGAGATGGGAAGGGAAGGAGAGGGCGAGAAATATCAATGCACTCTGATCAGGGATCGAACCCACAACCCAGGCATATCTCCTGACTGGGAATCGAACCCATGACCTTTCTATCTACAGACTGATGTTCTAACCAACTGAACCACACTGGCCAGGACAGATTTTTATTTTTATTTTTTAAGAAAAAATAAAGTTGCCTATATATGTAGGTAGGAGTTTGACTTATAATCTAAGTGTCCTATTAACCTAAGAGTATATTCTGCTCTGCATAGTGTGTTTTACACAAATTTTTAGTGTTATTTCTGGGTTTTGTGTATCTTATTATTAATGTCACCCATTTTCCCATCTCTCAATAGATTGCCTAATCTATAAAGAATGGAACACATATAAGTCAACTTACCTATCCTTCTATTTATCCATCCACCCACACCTCCTCCATTTATTTATTAGATTTCTGATACATTTCTGAAGTATAATTTATCTTTGCTGCAACAATGTCCTCTATGCTGACTTTTTAATCCTTTGAAATCCAGCTTTCAGTCTGGCTAATCACCCCATATTCCTCTCTCAAAGTTTACCAGGTTAACCTCTGTATCCAACATCTACAGTACTCCAACCCCAGTCTGGGTAGGATAGAAACAAGGCCGATTTCAGAGGTGAGCCATTTCCCAGGAGCCCTGCCCTGTGCCAGCTGGACAGACATACACAAGAAGTCTTGTCTCTTCCCCACCTGCCAGCGGAGAGCTGTGCTACGGCTGCATTTGAGCAAATAACCAAACGTTCCCTCTCCTAAACACTGCTCTGACTGCCTGACTTTAACTATCCTGGCTCCACTTCAACCTAATGATCCGCTCAGGTACGGCCAATGCAAAATAAAAATGTGGGTTCCCTGGTTCAACATGCAGGGAAAAGTACCATTAAAGATACTCACATAAAGGATTTCCATTTCTCATGCAGTTTGTCTTCACTGTGAGGCTGTTTATCTAGCTGCTATTTAATGTCATGCTAAGTAAAGAAAAACTAAAATTAAAATTAGTAGTTGGAATTTTACCATTTATATTTATCTTTATATTGTACAGCTAGCTTTAAGTGCAAATTTAAGAGCATTTAGTTTATATTCAGAATTACTGAAATGACGTAATCAGTAGTTTGTGGCTCATATGCATATGGATTTTGTTCTTTACCAGAACAATGTAACCACAACACAAAGCAAACTTTAAAAATTTCACTTCTTGATATGCACACATCTTACCAACACTACGATGGGCCTCGATGGAAGAGAAAGGAACTGTGGTTTGCCTTTCTTTCATTTCCTTCTGTGTCACCATTTTCAGTAGAAGTGGTTGGTTAATACAGGAAACTCAGAAATAAAGGACACAAAAAGTTTTTGTTTTGTTTCTTTTTCCTGCAACCTTAGAATGCCATTTGATTTCTTTCGAAGCAGCAAATTCTGGTTTGAGCAGAAATCATGGTCTTCCTGGACATGTACACTTCCCCCACACCCCTGACTGAGAAGAAGCTGAAACATCCTCAGCTGTCCTCATGTTGAGTGTTGCTGGACTCCCACACGCCGTGGGCACTGGGACCCAGTGCTCGGAGGACACCGTGACTGCCATTTGTGAACAGGGAGGCGAAGCGTGCTGGACATACCTATTGCACAGATGTCCTCTGCTCTGCTCACACATATGCTCCATTGTCCCATTCAACTTTAGCTACAAAACACAAATTCAGAGATCAAATTATTAAGAACTTCAGGCTGTAGTGTTAGAACATTTCATTAGGCTTGGAGACCTCCTGAGCCTGAAGTCTGGTGCAACTACAAAGATCACATGTCTATGAAGCTGGCCCTGGACTCTGTTTCTCTGTTTCACCCAATCCACCTGGCAAGTGTCTTAGCTCTGTCATCTTCTCCTACATTATATTCACCTTATATAAGTGACCTTGTAGGGTCACTTAACACCAGTTTCTAGCTCCCAGCTTTTCCACATGCTCTGAATATCCAACTGCCTGCAGAATACATCTCAACACATAATGGGACTAAAATAAAATCCATTGTTTTCACCCTTAAGCTCTTCTTATCTGGTTCAGTTACTGGAACCAAAACTATCAGTCACTTGGTCTGCAGTCTGTACCAGGCTGATAACATGGCAGTTCTCCATATATACCAGTTTATTGCTCATATTGAAATTTTGCTTTCAGCTATAACTTGGTAAGATTCAAGTCTCAGTCATTCAGAAGTTATTTGTTCTGGTTGTAGATGACTTATATCTTTACTTTTCCCCCCTTCCTTTTAAAATTAGTCTTACAATATATCTTTGAGGCATTGTACGGAAGAAAGGAATTAGTATAAAATTTAACCACCCATTTTTACTTAACACTAAACAAAAGTGTTAGCAGAAAAGGCATTGATATTAATAGTTAAAATGGACACTGGCACTTGGAGTAGATTTCACTTACATATGCTCACACCTTTGCCTTTCAATCACTGCCAAATAAGCAGTGTTATTTCTTTTCTATTTCCAGATTTTATATACGTACTTTGCCAGTTGGCCTCAGAGTTAATCCCTTTCAGAGCCATATTGGCTACTCTCTTGTTATTTGAATTCTTTTTTGTTTAAAGAATTGTAATTGGATGGTCTTTAATTATGGTGTCTTGATATTTCCAGTGCTTCCCACTTCTGGTTAGACCATAATTTTGTTGTTGTTGTTGTTTTTCTGGCACTTGCAGTTTAGACTAGAACCTGGGAAAGGGTCAAGGGTACTAAAAACACCACCCGCAGCAACAAAAAAAGACAAGCAGAACTAATAAAGAAAGCTAGGGGTTTGATGACTTCAAATCTCACTATGGTATTTTGGTTTATATTTAAGTGAGGTTCAAATCAGTTCCTGTTTTTATGGGACTCTTCAAGCCAGTTTCTAGCCATCTTTGCTTTAGGTTTGGCATGTGGAAAAACTAAACTGCCTTTTTCCCTGACTGGGGCTCATCCAGTCATTAACCGCCTGCAACACCAAGGTAGAATTTTTTCTTATTTCACATGGTCCAGGAACTGGAAATAATGTGTTACTTGTATAATAAATTCAAAGAAATGCCAAAATAACATGTGGCTTCCCAAAATGGCCCACAGAACTGTTAGGCACAAGAAAGAGGAAACCAACTTAGAATCCAGTATCAGCCTCTCCATCCAAATCTGCATTCTGGGAGAAATTAAAGTGCGAGTGACTTGTGAACTTTGAAAGGAAGATTTTAAATAAGACTGGCTTCTAGCCTGGTCTAAGATATATTTTATTTATGGTACATTACAGTAATGCTTTAATGTGGAGGTACCCTGAGCAATTTTAAGCTATTCCCTTAAATAGCCTTAACAGTTCTGTGACATTTCATTCTTCAACATCAGAGCCAATAAAGCAAGATATCAATTAATCAAAAACACTGATTGAATTTTGGATGCATCCAGCATGTTATAAAACATCAGTAATTAATAACTCCTACCTTCAAAAAAAAAACTTTTGAGGTAATTGTAACATAGGTATATATTACATAACAGAATAATTAGAGGCCAGTACAATATAGTATATAGTTGAAGAGAATGGTCAAAAGAAGAAGAAACTAGATCCTGTGGGGAGAAGAAAGTGAGACCAGTTGTCTCTCTGGACTGCAGAGGGCATCCTCAGAGAACTTGGGCAAAACAAATTACCTAACGGTTTTAGGTGGTGTAGATTGCATTTCTTTAGCTATAAAAGGATATGGCATTTCCAAAAACTGAGCAGTGTGCCATATTGAAGAGTAGAGATGTAATCATGAAGGAATTTAAGAACTTGAAAGAGTAGCTTTTCTTGATCGAGTAAGAAATTATTTTTAATAGGAGTAGGTTGGTGGAGGGAAATAAGAAAGGTATTTTCAAATACTTTGTTCATTTTCCATTGGATTGTCTTTTTAATATTGATTTGGAGGAGTTCTTTATATATTCTAGATATATAGAATTCCTTTATCAGATATACAATTTCCAAATCAGATTCCTCCCATTTTGTGGGTTATCTTTTCACCTTTTTAATGTAGTGCAAAAGTTTTTTATTTTGAAGTCCAATTCATCATTTCTTTTGTTCCTTGTGCCTTTGGTGTCATATCTAATAATCATTTGAAAAATCCAATGTCACAAAGATATACTCTTATATTTTCTTCTAAGAATTTTACTGTTTTAGTTCTTACATTTAAGTCTGATCCATTTTGGGTTAATTTTTTATACGATAACTTGTGGTTATTCATTTGTCTCAGTGGCATTTATTGTGAAGAGTATTCTTTTTTTTACCATTGGATAGTCTTGACACCCTTGTCAAAAAACAGTTGACCATAGATCATGGGTCTATTTCTGGACACTCAATTTTATTTCATTGAGCTCTATGCCTGTCCTTATACTAGTACTGATAGAGTGATGTGATTAAGATCACTGGGGAGAAGTGGGAGGGGTTATAGAAGGAGTTTGCTGAGGCAATGGAAAGTGGTCCAGGATGGGATTGGCTGAGAAACTGAAGCCTCCAGAGCCAATGGAAATAAAGAAGGTGGGCTCTTTAGCTCATGAGCTTTTCAGGCTCCAGCTGGGGCTTAGGCTTTGGCTCTGGCTCTAGCTCTAGCTCTAGCTTTCTGGCTTCTGGACTGGCTGGCTCTCAGGCTCTTCTTCGTCAAGGATGCCTGGATGATGGTGCTGCAGCTGTCTGCGTTTCCCAATGGAAGGTAAGTTGGATGGGAAGGAACTCTGGACACAGCCTGGGATGGGGCTGGGCTGGCAGAGGGTGGCAGGTTTATTCTCTGGGTGTTCTAGAGCGAACAGGCTCTGAGGCGGAAGCCTGCCATTCTTTCAGAATTGTGTAGCTTTTGTGTAGTGTTCTGTTTTAGCATGTAAACTAACCCTATAGGAACTAACAGGGGAAAAGATAGGAGAACCCAGATGATAGAATTTGGCCTTAATTACTAGGCTTAAGTGATTAAAGCTGTGACTTCTTAGGCTGATGTAACTGCTTTTGAATGAAGACTCCTTTCCTTTATCACCAAATCTTTGCCTCTGGAATTTTGCCTAAAGGGTGGCAGTGGGCAGCAGGACACCAACTGGCTGCTCAGTAACAGTACTACATTGTTTTTATTATTTATGCTTTGTAGTAAGCTTTGACACAGAAAAGTGTGGTTTTTTTCCCCTGCATTGTTCTTCTTTTCCAGGATGTCTTGGCTATTCTGAGTCACTTGGCAATGCATGTGAATTTTAGAATAAATCTGTCCATTTCTACAAAGAAATCAGGATACTGATAGGGACTGTAGGTGATTTTAGGGAGATTTGCCTTGTTAACAACATGAAGTCTTTAGATCCATGAACATGGGGTCTTTTTTCATGTATTTAGGTCTTTAATTTTTTTGAAAATGTTTTATTATTATTATTATTTTTAATTTTATTGTTGTTATATTACATCCATCCCCTTTTTGCTCCCCTCTGTCCCCCTCCCCACCCACCCATTCCCCCCAAAGTCAATCCCACCTGTTGTCCGTGTCCATGGTTCCTTTATACTAGGTTCTTGTCTAAGCTGCTCCCCTTCTTTGCCTCTACCTCCCCCCTCCCCCCAACCCCATTCCTCCTGACCACTGAAGGCCTATTCCTTGTATTTGTATACTTGGTTCTGTTTTGCTTGTTAGTTTTGCTCATTATTTGCTCCCATAATGGGTGAGATCATATGATATTTGTCCTTCACTGACTGGCTTATTTCGCTAAGCATAATACTCTCCAGTTCCATCCATGTTGTTGCAAAGGGTACAAGTTCCTTCTTTCTTTCTGCTATATAGAATTCCATTGTGTAAATGTTCCAAAGTTTTTGATCCAATCATCCACTGATGGGCACTTAGGCTGTTTCCAGCACTTGGCTATTGTAAATAGTGCCGCTATGAACATAGGTGTGCATAGGTTCTTATGAATTGGTGTTTCGTGATAGGTTTATTCTTCATTTCACAGAGATGCAAAAGAGTTGAGCCCTGTAAAATTCTCTAAAAACCCCAATGGCTATGCTCTTGGAAAAGGTGTTTCAAATTTTGCATATTCAGTGTAATGCTCTGAGGCTTGGAGAAATTCCCAACACCTAATTAAATAAGATAAACAAGTCATGTGAAGATTTTCTACATATTATTTGTTGTGTTCTTACTTAATGCAATATAATTACAGTAAATTAAAGCCGACATAGTAAGGAGCCCATTCAATGGCCCGTAGGCTTATTTTGATGACACTGATGACATTTCAGGAAGAGGAAACAAATGTTAAAAATATTTACCATCATTTTTGATAGTTTTTAATAGTCATGGGTTCCTTCTTTATTTTAATTTCTTTTAACCATCAAATCTGTTTAATAAGATTTGGAAGATATTGTATTAGTTTCTAACACTTGGATTTTTAGAAATACCAAACCATAAATAATGGCTTATCAATTTGGTTCTAATAAAATTGTATAAGAAAGAAAGTTGAAAATAAGTTATTCAAGTAGCATTGAGATAACAAATGACATTTAAAATCCCTTCTCATGTAGAGTTTATAATTCTAATATGGATTTCATATTACCCATTTCTGGATAGTGAAATGTGAGAGGCAGAATTCTAGGTCCTTTTTGAAAAAACTTCCTCCCTCCTGCTGAAGAGCAATCCCCTTTCTTCCTGTGGCTTTTATGTTTGGAAAAGCTGCGCTCTCTTTTGACCGTGAAATTAGACAGCCTAGGGTCAACTTAGCACACTGGGAGCGAAACAATGGGGAGATGAATAGAATTTGGATTCTTGATAACTGTGTTTGAGATACTGATTGTATTCAAATTAGAGTCTACCACATCTTTGACTTCTGGTTATATAAGGAAAAGGTTTTCTAGTATTTAAACTAATATTGTATAGGGCTTATTAAAGAAAACATCGTGGGAGTACCCTTAAAATATCCTAACAGATACTGACAAATTTCTTAATGATCTCACTAGCAGTATATGAGAGTTCCTGTTTCATAACATTATTTTATAGTCTACATACAAGGGCCTGACAGACTAAAATTGGCATCTTTTTACATAAGTATATCTTTTTTATTTTTACTTTTTAAGATTTTATTTCATTATTTTTTAGAATGAGGGGAAGGGAGAGAGGCAGAGAGGGAGAGAGACATCAATGTATGGTTGCTTTTCACCTGCCTCCAGCCACAGACCTGACTGGAGACCTAGTTTGCAACCTGTTTATGTGCCCTGGTTGGGGAATCCAACCTGTGACCTTTGGGTTCACAGGCTGGTGCCTTATCCACTGTGCTACCAGCCAGGGCAACCTAAGTATATCTTTGATTTAAAATGCATTCAACTATTTTCCTTAAGTACCTGTTCATTTTTTCCTTTAATGAATTGTTTTTTCTTTTCCTTCACCAAGTCTTCTATAACAACGTTAGATATTTCTCTCACTGATTGATTGTTTGATTTAAAATATTTTATTCATTATTTTTAGAGAGAAGGGCAGGGAGAGAGGAAGAAAGGGAGAGAAACATCGATGTATGGTTGCCTTTCACCTGCCTACAGCTGGGGGATCTGGCTGGAGACCTGGCTTGCAACCTCATTATGTGCCCTGGCTGGGAATTGAACCAGTGACCTTTGGGTTCGCAGGCCAGCGCCTTTTCCACTGTACCACTAGCCAGGGCTACTCTCACTGATTTATTACCAAGAGTTCCTGGCCTATTATAAGAATATTAGCAGACAACTGTAATGGCATAAATAATAAAATACAATAAAAAGAATATTAACCCTGTATTCCATAATCTTTATAAACATTTTTCTATTTTGCTCTCAATTTTCAATTTGGTTTTAGGCATATATAAAACTTAATCTTTTTACATAACCAGTCATATAAATTACGTATAAATATTTTATTCTTCAAATGACATTGTTCAAATGCCCTTATGCATAAAAAATTAGTTAGTTCAACAATAACTTTCAAGGGTTTTATAGTTTTCAATTTTACATTTAAATATCCAACTCAAAATTTGTCTTTATGATATGAAGTGAAGATTCTTTTTTTTTTTTTTTTCAAAATATTCACCTCTTATTGTCTCTTTTAAAAAATTGCAATGATTTTTGGATGGTAATACATTCATATGGTTCAAAATTCAAAAGATATAAAATAATATGGGCTTAATGTAGAGACAATGTTTTCTTTATACACATTATATCTTGAAAGTTATTTTTGTTTACTTAAATAAGAATACAGGTTTGGAACAATTATTTAGAAAATCATATTTTAATCTTCCAATACTTTTATATCCCAGTTTTCTCATTCACGAGCTTGTGATTTTACTCTCAATCATTTGAAAGATATTTTAAAGTAATTCTTTTTCCAGAAGTTAACATATATAGGTGATGTGGTAGGCTGAATGATGGCCCCAAATACGTCCACATCCTGATCCCCAGAATCTGTATTATTACCTTACATAGCAAAAGGTGATAAAGTTGAGGATTTTGAGAAGAGTTTATCCTGGGTTATCCAGGTGAACCAAGGGTCAGCACATATATCCTGATAAGGGAAGCAGAGAGAGTTTTGACATAAAGATGAAGAGAAGATGATGTGAAGAAGGAGGGGGCTGCTTGGGGTAATGGTCTTGACCTATAAAGCGCAAAACACAAGGACTGCTGGTGCTGGTCAGAAGCTGCAAGAGGCCAGGAGCTGATTCTTCCTTCGAGTCTCCAGAGGGCTCAGCTTAGCGCACACCTTGATTTGGGCTTCTGACCTGCAGAACTGTGAGAAATAGGTTTGCGTTGTTTTAAGCCACCAAGGTTTTAGAAATTTGTTACAAAAGCCCTAGGAAACTAATAAGGTGATATTTTATGAACATTGTTATAATAAATAAGAATGTCTTTCTCTGCTTTAACATATGAACTACAAATTATCAAAGTATAAAATAAGGGGGTTTATGTAACCTTATTCTTTTTATATTTTCTGAATATTGTTTTATCCACTATTATTTTTGAACCATTGTTCATTTTAAGGGAACATACACTTTTTTCCTAGTTGTAGGATCTGTTTTCCTTTGTTCTTTCGTTAGATCTTTTTTAAGGGTGTGCCTCTTTTTATTAGCTTTTAAGAATGGAGTGAACCTGTTAAATATGCATATAGAGTTTGTTTTCCTCAAGTCAAAATATTCTTCTGTTAAGGCTCTGTGTTAGTCTCTTCAGGTGGCTTACAAACAATAAATTTATTTTTCACAGGTTTGGAAACTGGAAGATCAAAATCGAGACATGAAGAAATTAATGTCTGTTGAGGAGGACCAGATTTTTGATTCATAGACAGTCATTTTTTTGCTGTAACTTCACATAGTGGAAAAGGCAAGAGGACTGTCTGACTTTTTATAGATACACTCATCCCATTCATGAGAGCACCATCTCATGATCCGATCCTTTCACAGAGCACCCCCACCTCTGCCCCAAACCATTACTTAAGGTTAGGTTTTAACATAGACTTTTTGGAAGAGGTTAACATTTGTCCCTTGCAGACTCTGATTATTATTTTTATTTATTTGATCTTTATTGACACTTGTATCTTATATTGGCTGTCCTCTCTCACCTCAGTCTTCATGATTCTTTCATCATTTTCATGCCATTGTCCCACTGTCTTCTTGGATGACTGTTTAAATTTGTCCTCAATACTATTGTTTCCATTTTTTTGGGAACAGTTCTTATATTCCTTACAGTTTCCAATGTTGATTTTTATTATTATATTGGTATCTCTGTTTCAGTCCATTCTAAATTTGTGTTGTGTTTTCTAGCTTGTTTTTTCCTTATGATTTTTGGCTTCTTATAGAGGCTTTATCTTCTAATCCTTAACTGAGGATGCTGAGCATTTTCCTGAAAGTTCTTTTGGATCTTGTTGTTGGACATTTGCAGAGATATGGTCTTCCTCTGTGCCACCAGGTAACATTTTCTCATACAATTACATCCTTTTTTCTTAGTAAATTGCATTGACTATTCTAGTTAAAACGATAGCCTATAACCAGCCTATAACAAATAACAATAACTCTTTGCCTTGCCTTAGAGTAACCATTTCATTTTAATTCCCACCTTTTTCACTTTTTTTGTTTTATTCTGGTAGCTACCTTCTTGCTCTAAATGTGATATTATAATACTATCTCTTAATTTTATAGTTTTGGATTTATTATTATATAGACTATGAGGATTATATCTCTCATACATCTCTAATGTTCCAACAGTATTTTCATAATTCTTCTATTAATCAGTACTTCATATTTGTTATTATAATGACTAGGTATTTCCCCCCCTCATGAGCCATGTAGCATAAATACAGCTCTTTTGCTTTTCTTATAGTCACTAATTACTTATTTATTACTTAATTTGGATATATCTATCATTTATTCATACTCAAACTCTCTCACAGAAGATTAATCTCTTCTCAGTTTACTCATCTTATCCTTTCTGGAGCCCTTCAACCTCCTACTCTGATGAGAACTACTTGCTCTCTGGATTTGGAGCTCAGCTACCAGTGTGGGCTTTGCTTGAATTCCTTCTTTCCTGAACTTTGTGTTTCTATTTCTTGGTTTCTTTCCTGTTTCAGTGGCCTGTTTTCCAAGAGTTTCCTGAGAAAGAGTATAAGTAAAGCAACATTTTGAAAGTTTACATGTCTAAATTTTTTTTTTTTTTTTAATTCTACCCTCACACATTTCCTGCTCCTTTGACAGGATATAAAAGTGTGCTTTACCTTCTCCGCTCCCTTTCCCTCCTCTCCTTTTCTCCTCCTTCTTTCCTTCTTCCTTCCTTCTTACCTTCTTTTCTTCCTTCCTTCTTTCCTTCCTTCTTCTCTCCTTCTTCCTTTGTCCCAATTTTCACCCTTTGCCTTCTCCTGCCAAGCCCACCCCCACTCCCACAAGTCAATCTCCACCCTGTTACCCATGTCTGTGGGTTATTTATTCATGTTCTTTAACTAGCCCCTTCTCCTTCTTCCGCCATTATCCCTCTTCCCTTCTGGTCACTGTCAGTCTGTTTCATGTTTCCATGCTCCTGGTTCTATATTGCTCATCAGTTTGATTTGTTCATTAGATTCCTCTTAGAGGTGAGATCATATGGTATTTTTGCCTTCCACTGACTGGTGTTTTTGACTTAGCACAATATTCTCCAACTCCATCCATGCTGTCACAAAGGGTAGGAATTCTTTCTTTCTTTCTGCTCTGTAGCATTCCATTGTGTCAATGTACAACAGGTTTTTGATCCACTCATCCACTGATGGGCACTTAGGCTGTTTCCAGCACTTGACTATTGTAAATAGTGCTGCTATGAACATAGGGGTGCATAGATTCTTTTGAATTGGTGTATTAGGGCTCAAAAGGCAGTTCCATTTTTAGCTTTTTGAGGAAATTCCATACTGTTTTCCACTGTGGCTGCACCAGTCTGCATTCCCACCAACAGTGCACCAGGGTTCCCTTTTCTCCACATTCTCTCCAGCACTTGTTTGTTGATCTGTTAATGATGACCATTCTGACTGGTGTGAGGTGGTATCTTATTTTGGTTTTAATTTGCATCTCTCAGATGGCTAGTGATGTTCAGCATCTTTTCATATGTCTATTGGCCATTTGTATGTCCCCTTGGGGAAGCATCTATTTAGATCTTTTGTCCATTTTAATTGGATTATTTATGTATTTGGAGCTCTTTCTCAGGTTGTCAGGAGGACTCGGGAGTTGATGGGATGGTTGGATTCCTAATATGAAGAGCCATGGGCTCCAGAGAACAGAGTGAGAAAGAGTTCAAGGAAAGCTTGTCATCATCTTCCTGGCTTTGAAGCCTCAGAGTGAGCCTTGATGGACCTCTCTGTGGTATTTTATGAATAATTAAATTGTACTTATACAAAGAAGAGAAATGGCCAAAATTATAGATGACTGTCTGGAAAAGACTTTTCCCAGACTAACGAAGTGGAAGAACTCACTGATCAAGAATTTAATGAATTGCAGCTTGGAAGAAGCCAATAAGGATGAGTTTACATTTATTTGCCACACACAAAACATTCTCCAAATATACAGGGGATCATGACTAAGCCCAGTGTAAGGACTTAACTGGATTGTACGTACACCACAGCTTTGGAAAAAGAGACTGCTGACATTCCCTAGGCCACACTGGAATTCAAGACCAAAATACTTAATTCCTCCAATGGTTGAGTATAAATTGTGCAATCACTGAGCTGCCAGAGTTTCCTCTGGTTATGACTTATTACAGATGCAACAGTCACATGTCACTGAGATCAAAACAGTTTGGTCATGTCAACTGAAAAAATATGGAGTCAAAGAATTTGCTCTTTATAGCACTTTCAGGATAAACCACTGTGTAGTCAGTGAAGGGATTACATCTGGAGTGTCTGAAAATAAAAGTCATTTCAAAAGCAGTACGAAGTGGAAGAATTTAAAATAGCATGTGTGGGGATAGGTTATTTTCCCAAGAAGGCTCCAACAACTTTGGACACTTAGTTACCACATCAGCGATGACCATGAAACCTAAGGAAGCTAATCATTTTAACATGATCTTCCCCAAGGATTTTACAACTACCATATCAAGTATTCATGTTTCAGTAAACATTTTTAAATGTCCATAATACTGTGTGTTGTAGGTGAAAAAGGGGAAAGCGTTGTGAGTTGAAAACTCTTCCCTTGATTTGAAAATCAAATGAAAGCAATATAATATCCAAGTTGTTTTCAAAGCAGATTTTCTGGAAAACGGGGAAAATGTTTTTTAGTTAACAAGGAGAAACAGTAAGAATATTGTCTGCCAGGGACTAAGGATTTTCCTGTGATTAGTGAAAATGTTTGTGTGTGAAGATAATGTGGTACTTCATCCTACAATCTTTTGAATTTGCTTTGCCTCACTGGGTGAGCACAATGTTTCTAAAAACTAGTTTAAGGCCCTGGCTGGTGGCTCAGTAGATAAGGCGCTGGCCTGCGGACCCAAAGGTCACTGGTTCAATTCCCAGCCAGGGCACATAACCAGGTTGCAAGCCAGGTCTTCAGCCAGATCTGTAGCTGGAGGCAGGTGAAAGGCAACCACACATTGATGTTTCTTTCTCTCTCTGCCTCGCTCCCTTCCCCTCTCTCTGGAAATAATAAATTTTTAAAAAATAAAAAATAAATAAATAAAAACTAGTTTAGTTTTGATTCTTTTCTATTGTTTTCCTGTTTCCCACTGATCTTACCCTCATTACTTGCTTCCTTCTGTTTTAATTTGCTATTATACTTATTAAAGGGAAAACTCACATTGTTGATTTGAAAACTTATAATCATATATGATGCTATAAATTTTCATTTAAGAATTACTTCGGATGGCTCCTGCCATTTAGAATCTTATATTTTAATTTTCATTATGTTAAAAATGTTTTAAATTTTCTGTGGGATATTTTCTTTGCCCCTTCAGTTATTTGGAAACATGTTTTTAAATTTCCAAAAGTTTGGGAGAATTTTCAAGTATCTCTGTGTTGTTAACTTCCAGTTTAATTTTCTTGTGGCCAGAGAAGATACTTCATAATTCTATTTTTTTAATTCATTGAGATTTATATGGCCTGGAATATACTCTACTTTAAAATGTTTTGTGTGCACCTGAGAAAAACGTGTAGTCTTCTGTCGTTGGGAGATTACCTGTGAATATCAATGAGGCCAAATTGGCTGGTAGTGTTATTCAGTCTTTCTATTGATTTCCTAATTTTTCTATGTTACTGTAAGACAAATTTTGAAATCTATTAGCTATATTTTTGGATTGTCTATTTTTCTTTTAAGTTTAATTAATATTTGATTTATGTTTTTTTATTTTTTTAAATTTTATTGTTGTTGTATTACATCCATCCCCTTTTTTCTCCCCTCTGTCCCCCTCCCCACCCACCCATTCCCCCCAAAGTGTTTTTTTAATTTAATTTTATTGTGGTTGTATTACATCCATCCCCTTTTTACTCCCCTCTTTCCCCTTCCTAATTTATGTGTTTTAAAGTTTAAAATGTATTTAAAATTATCTGGCCCTGGCTGGTGGCACAGTGGATAAGGTGTCAGCCTGCGAACACAAAGGTTGCTGGTTCAATTTCTAGCCATGGCACATATCCAGGTTACAAGCCAGGTCTCCAGCCAGGTTCGTAGCTGAAGGCAGGTGAAAGGCAACCATACATGGATGTGTGTGTGTCTCTCTCTCTCTGCTTCTCTCCCTTCCCCTCTCTCTAAAAATGATAAATAAAATCTTTTAAATAAATAAATAAATCAAATTATTCTGGTTTCTAGATGAATTGATCCCATATCAATTATAAAATATCCTCCTTTATTCCTAGTGATATTACTTGTTCTGAATTTTATCTGAAATTGATATAGACATTCCAACTTTATTATACCTAGTGCTTGTTTGGTATGTTTTGTTTCATTCTCTTATTTTTAACTTATTTTAAGTACCTTTCTTTCATCAGGATAAAATTGAATTGTTCTTTTAAATTTCAATCTCTGACTTTTAAAAGGAGTGTTTAGCCATCTACATAGGATTTATATCTATGATCTTGGTATTTGTCTTCTACTTGTCCTATCTTTTCTTTGATACTTATTCCTATTTTCTGCTTTCATTTAAATTAGGTAGTTTATGGTTCCATTTAACTTCTTTATTGGTTTATTGGCTCTACCTTTTAGTTTTTTCTTTCTTAGTGGTTGCTTTAAGATTTAGAGTATATATCTTTAAATGATCATGGTCTACCTTCAAATAATAATGTTATAGAACTACATAGATAGCAAAAGAATCTTACCATAGTATACTTTCATTTTTCTCCTCCTGGCCATTTTGCTATCGTAATGATCCACTTTATTTCTTCATGTTCATAATTTTACTTCTTCATGTTCTAAACCCTAAAATACATTATTTTTGCCTTAAATCATTATTTTAAAAGAAATTTGTAAGTGAGAAAACCCAAAATATATTTACCTGCATGTTATACAATTTTCAGCATTCTTTATTTTCTTTTGTAGATTTTAGTTTTTATCTGTTATCATTTTTCCTTCTGTCCAAGCACCTTCTTTTTTGCTTGAAAGATCTGTCCATTGTTGAGAATGGGGTATTAAAGCCCCTACTATTAGTGTGTTGCTGTCCATATCCTTCTTGAAGTCCTCCAAGATTTTCCTTATATATTTGGGAAATATATAAGCACTTCCTTTAATATTTATTTTTGTGTGTGTCTGAGGGCAATGAATGCATTCTTTGTCTTCTTCCAGTTTGAAAATAAATTTTATTATACCTTCACTGTTGCAATATATTTTTGCTAACTACAGAAATTTTTAGCTCTTCAAAGATGCTATGTATGGCATTGTGTTCTGGCTTGTGTATTTTTTGACAAAAAGCTTTCTTCTTTTGTACATATGCCTTTTCTCTCCTGTGGGTGATTTGTCTTTTATCTTATCATTGGTTTTCAAGCAATCTTGTATAGTGTGTGGTTGTGTGGTTTTCTTTTGCTTTGGATTCATTAAACTTCTTGGATGTCTGCTTTTATCAGATTTGGAAACATTTAGTCATTATTTCTTTAAATATTTTTTCCTTCCCCCTACTTTACAATATCTGAGATCCCAGCTGTGCATATACTGGACAACTTTGTATTATTTCACAGGTCACTGATTTTTTTTTTTTGGTGGGGGGGGGGTTGTCTTTTTTAGTCTTTTTCTTTGTGCTTCATTTTGAATAGTTCATAGTCCTATGTTTTAGATTCATGGGTGCTTTATTCTGCTTTGTGTTATATATTATTTATCAACTCTAATATGTATTTTTTTCATTTTATTTCATTTCAATTCCTTTCATTTGAAATATTGCTTTTCTTATCTTACAAACTTTCATTTGGGTCTTTTTTATGTCTTTCATTTATTTATCATTTTAGTGTTTTTCTATACTTCTTAAATATATGCAACCTATTTATAATATTCATAATAGCTGTTGTAAAATCTTTGTAATTTATCACTTTGGCCATATATAGGTCTGTTTTTGTTGATTGACATTTATTTGACTATGAGGTAAATATTTTCCTGATTCTTTCATGTTGCTGATTTTTTTATTGGGTGTTTGATACTGTAATTCCTTTTGTTGTTGGATCGTTTTTTTTTTTTTTTTTTTCCTTAAAGAGTGTTGTTCTAGTGTACATTTAAGTTTCTTGAAACCAGTTTGATTTTTCTGAGGTGTTCCTAGATCCAAAGAAGCCTCTTTCCTCAAGCTAATCTAGCTCACCACTAAGGCAATACCCTTCGGGCACTCAACTCATTTTCCTGTATAATCTCTCTGCTCCGGCAGGTGGGGATTCAACCTATTCCAAGCCCAACTGGAGCTTTACAACTTGGTCACCCTACTGCTATTCTGTGATTCTTTCCCTGTTTTTTGGATGGATTCTTCTTTTGTAGTCACAAGTCTATACTCAGCCATAGACTTAAAGTATTTTTCGATAGATCTTGAAACTTTCTATTGTGCAGCTTTTTCCTCTGTAGTACTTGTTGCTACAAATTCTATCCAGTTTGGCCTTCTTCAACTCTAATCTCAAATTTGGGGAGACTCCCAGGCTCTGTTTGGGTTCCCCATTCTGCCCAGCAGCCTAAAAACTTCTCAACAATAAGTTAGATTACTGTAGAGCTCTCTTCCTGTATTTCCCTTCTTCCAGGGATCAGAGTCCTGTACTGTCTGCTATCCAACATTTTAAAACCATTGCTTCATATGTACCTCTTGCATGGCTTGCAACAGGATTCTGCAGCTGGACATAGTCTGATATACTAAAATTTGTCATGTCTTTTCTCAACTTTCATTTCTCATTTGGTTTTTTTTTTTTTTTTTAATACTTAAGAGCCAGTATAGAGTAATGAGAAAGAATTAGGCCATGGTAACAGACAATCCAGGTCTGATTCATAGCTCTATTAAGAAAATACATTAAATTAATTATTTAATTTATTCATGACTTAGTTCTTTTATTTTTATAATATTTATTGAATGTCTACTTTGTGCCAAGCAATGTGCTATATTCCAGTTTAGTTTATCATCTATAAAATAAAGAGAAATAACACCTACCTCATTGTGGTAGATTGCAAAAATGGCTATATGTTATTCCATGTTTTTTACCCCATGACCTTGCAGTATGAACTTGCAGTTTCTCCTATCATGAGGTAGACTTGTGTCTCCTTTACTAACTACATCTGGGTTGGCCTTAGGAGTCTGGTGTATATACTGTGGTAGAAATGATGTGCATGAATTCTGACCCTGGATCTTAAGAGACTTTGCAGGTTTCCACTTTCTTTTTTGAAACCTTGTGCCGATCAAGTAAAAAGACCTGATCTGGAATGCTGAAGAATGAGGAACTAAGTGGAAAGAAGCTCAGTTATCCCAGACCTGCTAGTCAAGGTCATTGTAAACCAGCCAGCCCCAGTCTACCCACCAGCTTTATCTACCAGGTACTGTGCTATATTCTAGCCTCAGTTTATTGATTTAAACGAGCCCAGCTAAGATCTACTGAACCTGGCTCAGAACAGAAGAAATGCATACTTGAGCCTAATCTATACTGTTAACCTGCAGAATTGAAAGTTAATTAATGTTTGTTAAGTTGCTATACCACCCAACTGTTTTAGGTAGTTTTTCATGCAGAAAAAGCTAACAGATCAACTATATAAGATTATGGTAGAGATTAAAAAGCAACATGCATAAAATTCCTAGCATAGTGCCTGATAGCAGTGTTTTGAACTGCTATTTTTAACCTCATTGCCATTATTTTAACATTGTTATCATGTTAGATTGGTGGGTTGAATTTATTTGTAACCTCTGAATGCTTTCTCATTCTGAATTCTTTACACATGTAGCTTCAAGTGTGCATATATATATATAATATGCATATATTATATATGTGTATTATATATATTATATATATATAACTTCACATCTATACACATATATTAACAACTCTTAATAAAGAACTGTTGTACAATTGTATAAGCCAGTTAAGAAATAGAACAGAGTAGACTAATAATCATGTAAATATCATATAATCTACATGTGAATAAAATTTTTTTCAAAAGTTTTAAACATTGAAGTACACTAAGCATTAAAGCTATATTAGCCAAGTGTGAGTCAACTTTAATAAACCAGAAGGCACTGAATGCTCTTTTCTCATCCAGGATTACCATTATAAATATTAACTGTCATTGTGTGGTATGAATATATTAGTTAGCTGAATGAAAGATAAATTAGCTACATAGTTGTGCACAGCTATTTTTGAGTAAATAAGTAAAGTTTTAAATTACAGCTTTAAAGTCATTTCCTCAGGAATACTTTTTTTCTGACATTGACAACTCTGTTTTTCAAATTATATGGTCTTACTACATACTCTATTCTTTTATCAAAAAATTATTTCTGTAATAACATCAAACTCCTCTATTCCACAATTAATGTCATTTTAACATTTTTCCTGGCCTTAATGCAGTGCCTAGCGCTTAGTAGATATTTGTTAAATATTGTGTGGATATATAAGTAAGAGGTGAAGTGCATTAAGGATCAAGGAATGTCATTTAGATTTAATAGCAAGGGTGTCATGAACACAAATGTTGACAGTGATTTCAATGAATTGGTGGGAAACGACATTAGACTTGCAGGTGAGTGAATATTGCAAAAAGCATGAAGTAAACAAAAAAGAAAACCAAGTCTAAGTTAATAACTTTATTTTAAAATGGCAATTTTTTTTGATGCTTGAATATTTCTTCTTTTAAGTCAAAAATAAATACATCTAAAGTGTTAGGAAAAATTATTACAATACTGTTTTTTGTTTTTTGCTTTTTGTTTTTTAAACTTTATTTATTATTTGTAGAGAGAGGGGAAGGGAGACAGGCAGAGAGCAAGAGAGACATCAATGTATGGTTGCCTTTCACCTGCCTCCAGCTACAGATCTGGCTGGAGACCTGGCTTGCAACCTGGTTATGTGCCCTGGTTGAGGAATCAATCAATACTGTTTTTAATCATCTGGCCACTATCATGTCTCTGAGAATGAGTGCAGAGAGGACCTTTATTAGTGTCATGTGCTCTGGTGCTATTCTTTTAATTTTACCTGCACACTTGTTTTGAGTGCTCCAGAGTTTCACAATTAAAAAAGATACATTCATAAAAGAAAATGACCCTATGTTCAGTTTGGTTTCTATGGACTAGGAAAAGAGGATCCATAGAAACTATTATTTGGATAATGGAATAAAATGCCCATAAAAATCAGGTGAGGATTTATCTTTCAGGACCCTGTATATCTATTTACTTCTCTTATGGCAGAAAGGACACATATTTGTGAGTTTACCCTCTACTTTTGACAGTGATTTCATTATTTTAATTGTCAGTTTTAATCAACATATAAAGTTAAAGACAAGAATTGAATGACCTTTAGCTTCACTGCCATAAATATTTCAAAGGACACAGACCTTCCATTTCAGGAAAGGGTGTGTCAGGTGAACAGGTGTCACCACCGGTTAATGTGTTGTCTTTCATCACCAGCCATCTGGACTGTAATTTGGCTTGGGCCACACATGTGTGTAAGACTGGCCATCTGGATCCTGACTCTTCCGGGAACTCTCTTCCCATTAGAAAGCTATCATACTGTCCATACTGAACCTTGTTATCAATTGCCTAAAGAAAGATTGAGGTTTTGATGGCAAGGAAATTAAAGCTAGGCTTTTGAGCAGGCAATTGGTCTGGGCATAGTTTTCTTTATATATATCATTTCCCATTAAGTAGCAATGAATCTTTGGCTGAGGGTGAGTGGTATTCTAATGAAGGGAAATCCGAGGAAAAGGAAAATGTACCAAGTTAAAAACAGAAGTATGTTTAGGTCTCAAAAACATGGAGATCTGTGATGTTTATGAGCGTGAAAGACCCTAATCAGTGTAATCTAAATGGGGCACAGAGTTGAAGTGTGACCCTCTCTAGAAAAAAAACTAGTGGAGTTCCTTTAAAACAGTAGGATTCTGCCCTGGCTGGTGTCACAGTGGATAAGGTGCCTGCCTGCAAACCCAAAGGTCACTGGTTCAATTCCCCAGCCGGGGCACATAACCAGGTTGCAAGCCAGGTCTCCAGGTCTCCTTAGCTGGAGGCAGTTGAAAGGCAACCATACATTCATGTTTATCTCCCTTCCTTCCTCCCTCTCTGCTCTTCTCTCTGAAAATAATAAAATCTTTAAATTAATCAATCAATAAAACAAACATCAGGATTTTTGTACAAATGCACAGGCTAAAGAAACTGTCCATCTATTCTCTTCCTTTGATTCTTTTTATATAACATTCACTTATTATTTATGATGTGCTTCAAGAAGCCATCTGGTAAAGTTAATGGTAAACTACCTGCTCTTCTGTTTTATGTTGAATACTTAGTCATTGTATCACCTTTTATACAGTCCTTGGCTCATGCACACATTCCACAAAATACCTTTTTTATGAGGTCAGAATGAAGGAGGCTGCAAGCTGCAGTCCTGAAGTTACCTTTTATTGGTATTCAATACTAGACTCCCTCTCCTCTAACAGCAAGCTGCTGGCTCGGTACAGATTGACAGCACATCACAAGTGATGCTAACATCTCCAGCAGTAAATCTTGATCACAGCATGCATCTTATTTTGCTGTCATTCCTGTATTTCCAAAGTGCCCTTTTCACATGGCCATTTTATTGCTCTTTTTGAGTTGCCAAAGTTCCCTGACTCCATCTCTCACTGCCAAAAAAGACATTAAACTATTCAGCTGGTCTTATCATCTTCCAGAAAACAATAAAGGCCCTTTTGTATGCCTTTAGTTAAATGTGTTCATTATGTCAGCAAGACAGGAGTCAGGCATGTTCTCCAGTGTGGGCTGAAGTCCAGCTAAAGGGGATTTCGGCTTCTTCCATTCTCTCAGGCACAGCATTCGAGCTGATTTCTTGCCGTAGAGCATACATTTGGTGAGTTTTATTCTAGACACCAAATTCCTTTTAGGTTATTTGTGTATACTTTCAAGATGTTATTGCAAATTAATTTTAGCCTAGCCTTTTGAAAAGCTGCCCCTAATGGAACAGTCATGAGATGAAATTGCCACAAATTGAGGAAAAATGTAAAAAGCGGGATGTCCTGGGGACTTTGTTCTAAGTCATTGCAATTTTTATAGGATATTTCTGCAAATAAGAAGAAATGACTAGTTACTTTAGATGGCCTAGGATGGACCAAATAGGTGTAAACACTTTTAAAAGCTATCATTTGAGGAAAATTTCTGTATAATTTAAAGCACATGTATGTACAAACATTGCCTTTTGAATATAGCAATTCTATCTGGATTTGACTTTAGGAAATGCTATCTCCTTAAATGAGTTCAGTGACTTGAATCATTACTATGATATTTGGGAGTTTAGTAAGTTTGGCAAGACTGTTAACTTCACCAAACCTGTTCTCCCCTCTGTCATGAAAATAGACTTGCAGTAGAGTACAAACAAGCCTCTAAGTTAAACCTCACTGGCAATTAGTGATATGTCTGGGTATAGAAATGAAAACTTGGGCAAAACTTCTCCAGACACTTGTTGGATATGGTAGAGATACTGTTTCTTATTTTTAAAATCCTCAACACAGGGATATTGTTATTAATTTTAGAGAGTAAGTAAGAAAGAGAGAGAAACATCAATGTGAGAGAGAAACATTGGTCAGCTGCCTCCCATACACACCCTGACCAGAGATCGAACATACAACCTAGGTATGTGCCCTGACAGAAAATCAAACCTGCAACCTTTTGGTGTATGGAACAATGCTGCAAACAAATAAGCCATCTGGTTAGGGCAGAAATATAACTTCTTTGGTGTTCCAGGGGATGGAAAGGTAGTAAGGTGGCAGGAACCTAGTCTCTGAATGACTATATGTGACAGACTTGTCCTATTCAGCTAAACCTTTCTCTTCAGTTCTGTTAACACAAGAAAGAAATTTCTCTCTCTTCTAAGCCACTATATTAGGATCCTCTTTATGAGAGGAGCTCAACCTTTAACTAACACAATTAGAACTTTAATCCGAAAATGATGTGTGCTGGTTATGTTGAAGTTTGTGTGCTTTGAAATTTTAAGAAACATAATTTTGAAAATGTTTCTTCTTTAGTTGGAGATACAAAGACCATCTATGTGTGTGTGTGTGTGTGCGTATTCCTGAGTGTGTGCGACCAGAGGAAATCGAGGCAGAGACAATGCAATTTGCCTTTGTGTTCCTACATTTTCTGCAGTATCCAGCATATAATAAAAGCCAGATGTTGACCCATACATAATGAGCTTTACCTTTGCTGTCATCCAAAGTGTAAAAATCTGCATCCATATGAATAAACACATCTGTGGGCTGCGCAGGAAAAGCATAGGAAGACAATGAATGCAAAATGTCCCCTTTCGCAAGGCAAAGGGGATTTGCGGCATAGTTTGGAATGCAAAGGGGAACTATCACTTTTCCATTCTATCTACTTCTCTATTTTTTTGACTTTTTAAATGTGTCCCATGGCTCTTTGACTTTAATATAGCATAACATTAAAAACCACAGACTATGTAAAGTGTTTGGTGAAAATGTACGCAGCACAGGAGCTTTTAAACATGTCCAATGCTGATGCTGCAGTGGGATTTAATAGCTCGAAGCCATCGGCTTCAAAGACATGAGTCGATGGAGAGGAAGGCTCTGGGTCAGAAAGAAATTAAAATAAAAATGGGAAATATAACTTATACTGGAGTTCTACAAGCAACTTTTGGCCTTTTTTGTGAGAACGCTGTAGCTTCCCTGGTGGTGAATTCGGAAATAACGGCTGGAAGCTTCTGGGCTGAATGTGTAACTGCAGCTCGGGGACAGTTGTTCCAAAGAGAGTTGAAGACAACATCAGGTCAACAAGCAGGCAAGTCCTCTACACGTGGCTTTTTAAAAACTAAGGGCCTTTGCAAAAAGGGAGGTGAATACACATGCTTTGTTAAGGTTTCAAAGAACGGAGAATGCTTTGAAGCTTCCTTTTCAGAAACAAAAACTAAAGTGTGATACATTTTTGTTTTCACTTTTGTTTTAACTGATTAAGGATTTTTTTAAACTGAAATTTGTGGTGGTTTTCAATATTTTTATCCAGGACTAGCTATAGTGTGAACACTTGGATAGGTCTTAACTTCTTGAGACAGTAAGAGCCAGAAGTTTAGAAATTCAAACTCAGTTACATCAAAACAAATATTATTTTAAATCCTCTTAACCCCTAAGAAAAATTAAACAATACCCAAATCTTCCTTTCTCATCTAATAATATGAGGAGTGGGTATGTTAAAATAATTCAAACCAGTGCAAATGAAGCTTAAATCCAGAGGTTATTCCACAGACTCCTGTGGAAAATGCCAGTGTTTGGCATGAGTGCTTCCAGGCTGTTCTGCCAAAGCATTCAGTGGAGCAGTGACAACCAACCTGTAGTTTAGATCGCCCCAGTACTTAAAAGGAAAATATCTTTAAAAAAGCAACCATACTATCAAGCACTTACTCAACACCTATTCATGGATCCCCTATATGGATTTAGAAACAGAAAGTTAAATAAGCTGTCAATTTCCCTTGAAGGAAAGAGTATTAATCAAATACTTATAATGTGAAAGGGCTATAGATCATATAATCAAAATGCTTTGTGGTCCCCCATAAAGGTGGAAAAAACCCCTCAAAGTGGTTAATGGTTTTACAGAGGAGGTGACATTTAGAGTCTTTAAGGATGCCTAGGATTATCTCCAAATATGAAAGGAGTAAAGGCAATGGTACCTCCTAAATACACAGCTGTAGGGAAGAAAGTGAAATTCGTAACAGGGTAGCATTTTGAAAAATAAGATTGCTGCAAAAAAAGAAAGTTAATATTCATCTTTAGACTTTCAAAACAGGATTTTTCCTATTGGTAGTAGGTTTGAGAGGATAAGGGGTTAAAGAATTCTCTTTCCATTTAACACCAAGGACTGAGCTTAATGGATATCACGGTTTTCCTGATTATGTAGAAGAATAACCTTGACCATTGTTTCAGTGAGAATGACGTTTGGAAGATGAAAGATATAGCATGGAAGACGGAAAAAAGCATCTTAACTTTTTTGATTATAGGCAAGCACTTTGAGAGTGAGAAGGTAGAGAACAAAGGCAAAGGTTGGAAGATACTAGGGTCCCTCCATTATGTTCTGCCATGGGAAGAAAGGGTTTGAAAAGGGACTTTTGGGAAGAATGTTCAGGGAATGGTGAGTGGTACAGCAAGACCAGAGTTGCAAGGTGTATAAAGTGCCAAAGAACAAGCTTTGTTTGGAAAAATGGAAAAATTAGAATTTCAGTGGTTGAGGTTGCACCAAAGTCAGGGAGGCCCTAGGAGTGAAAATAGTCTCTGGAATTAATGGCATAAAAAGTTACTGTCAAAGAAACTAAACAATGACTCATTCCCCCCAAATTCAATGTAAATTAAAGGACCACTATCTACCTAGATAAAGGCAGTTGAAATGGATCATTAGCTCCACACTTTAAAACGTGTGTGTGTGTGTGTGTGCATGTATGCACGGATGCACGTGTGCACATGAGTGTGATTAGCTGCACAGCCTGGGCCCTCTGTCTGAGGTGGTGGGATAATTGGGCTCTCCACCACTGCCCTGCCTGAGAAGGTACAGAATGAATTTTACATGGCTTCCTATGTTTGTAGCACAGCACATTAGTGCAAGGACAACAGACCTGCTTTGCTTAAAAGAACTGTGTGGCCACTGGGCAATGTCAGTGGGGCTCTGTGGGAAGGTGGGTTCTGTACTAAGAGGCAGTCCGCATGGGTATCAGCAGGCCCAGCACCCCAGGAATGAGCAGGTCCAAGTAGAAGGGAGAGGTGGGGTGATGAATCATGCAGACTTGGATGGGGATTATTGGCTGTTCAAGAAAAAAAGCCAGATTTTTTGGGGTGCAGTTGGCTGTCTACTGAAAGTCCAAGTGAGAGTCATCTTTCTGACCTGTCTATGTCCCTATTTTCTCATCTGCCAAATAGGGGCAAAAATTCCTGCCCTATAATATACTGTTATGGTGAGGATCAGATACATGAAACAAATAGATGGCATTTATTGAAGAGCTTTGGTGAACAAGAAATTGGATCATTTCTCATTTAACCCTTACAAAACCCTCTAAGGCAAATACTGTCATCTTCATTTTACAGATGTGGAAACAAGTTTGACAAGGTTAAAATGATTGTTCCTTCACTCGTGTGTTTCACGCTTTTGTACCGAACACCTAATATGTGTTAACATGGTAATAAATCCTGAGAATCAAGTAGTAAATCAGCTATATGATGTCCCTGTGTGATTGGAGCTTGTATTCCAAAGGGGCAGATGGAGAGTAAAACTAAACAACTAACACCTAATAATATTAATTAATACAGAAAACTAAGATAAGGTGATATCAAGAAGAGAGAATCTACCTGTTCTCTCTTCCCCATACTCTATAAACTTATATCTAAAGGTTTATAGATTCAGGTTCATTTTCTGACAAAAGTTCTTCCATCAGTGTGGGTGAACTTCATGTACCTCACATCAGGGTTCTCATCATGGCTAGCTGTTCCACTTCTAGAGATCAAGACCTGGCCAGCCTTAACCATGCTTAAAATACAGCTTAAAGTTGTATTTTTCTTTATCACCAGTTGTCACTCCACACAGTAATGATTTGTCATCCTGCAAATACCCAGTTCCCCATCAATCTTTCACTAAATGGCTTTATAATCTGTTGATAATCATTTCCTGAAATCATGATTTTATTAGGGTTATAAAATGGTGATTGTATAATATTAATAAGTAATAATTTACCCAGTATTTATTACTTGAAATTCTTCTGTGAAGAAGAATCTTTCCTCATCCATCAGTACTATTTGTTTTACTGAAAAAGATTGTACAGTTCATATTGAAATATTTAAGCATTTCATTTTTCCCATTAATTTCCAATAAGAAGTTGGTGCCAAAACTCTCTCAATTGTGACTAATGAGTTTATTTTTGGCTTTCCTTTTTTGGAGTATTATAATGAACTCATAGATTTTAATATAATAATGTATTTCAAAGGTTTGCAATCAGTAGTCTTTCTGAGTTCAAGCTGGTTAACAAGAATCTGCGTGGGATGCAGGGAAACATTGCCTCTGACTGAAATAGCTGAAGAAGGAAGAGTGTTGCTGGAATGGAGTCTCATATTGGCCCCAGTGAAGCAGTTCATAAAGGCACAGGGTGAATTGCTACCAAGGTCCTGTCCTTTTATCACTACCCACTCTTCCTAAAGTGAAATGTGAAAGTACTTTAAAAGTGAAGCATATTACTCTTTAGCAATATCCTGTTTAGAATGTACATTAATCAGTTTTTGCTGTGATAACACATGGTCTTCAAATCTCGGTGGATTGAAACAACAAACATTTATTCTTTGCTCATAACAAGGTCTTTGACTACGAATGGCTCTGGCTGGGGGCCTCTACTCACTTCTACTCCATGTGTATTTTCTTTCTGGAACCCAGGCTGCGGCAATACACACTACTTGGTATAGTCCGGTGGTAGAGGTGAAAGAGTGAGAGTTAGAGGAACATGATAAAGCCCCTTAAACCTTCCAGCTATGATTTACACCACATCTGCTTACACTCCGGTGGTAAGAGCATGTTATACTGTCAAACCCCATTTCAGCAGCGTAGGGGTGTATGTTTATCCAACAGGAGGTACTGCAAACCACATGGCAAAGGCAGGGGATTAAAGTTTTCTTTTTGTTTTAAGTATATTTTATTGATTATACTGTTAGAGTTATCCCAACTTTTCCCTTTGCCCCCCCCCCCACCCTCTACCTTCCCTCCAGCAATTCTCCCATTAGCTCATGTCCGTGAGCCATGTGTGTAAGTTCTTTGGCTTCACCTTTTCCTATATTGTTCTTAATCTACCAGTTATACTTTTTTTTTTTTAATTTTATTGTTGTTGTATTACATCCATCCCCTTTTTGCTCCCTTCGGTCCCCTTCTCCACCCACCCATTCCCCCCAAAGTCAATCCCACCTGTTGTCCGTGTCCATGGTTCCTTTATACTAGGTTCTTGTCTAAGCTGCTCCCCTTTCTTGCCTCTGCCTCCCCTCTGCAGTTATACTTCTTGATCCTTGCCCCATTTCCTCCTTTCATCCCCTTCCCTGCTGACAACCGCCCCCTCCAAATGATCCCCATACCTTTAACATTTCATATAATAATGGCTTGGTGATGATAAACTCCTTTAGCTTTCCCTTGTCTGGGAAGCATTTTATCTGCCCTTCCATTCTAAATGATACCTTTGCTGGATATAGTAATCTTGGTTGTAGGTCTTTGCTTTCCATCGCTTTGAATATGTCTTGCCAATCATTTCTAGCCTGCAAAATTTCTTTCAAGAAATCAGCTGATAGTCTGATGGGAACTCCCCTGTAGGTAACTAAGTGGTTTTCTCTTGCTTCTTTTAAGATTCTCTCTTTATCTTTAACCTTTGGCATTTTAATTATGATGTGTCTTGGTGTGGTCCTCTTTGGGTCTAACTTGTTTGGGACTCTGCTTCCTGGACTTGTATGTCAATTTCCTTTGCCAAATTAGGGAAGTTTTCTTTCATTATTTTTTCAAATAAGTTTTCATTTTTTGTTTTTTCTCTTCTTCTTCTGGCACCCCTATGAGTTGGATGTTGGTACGTTTATATTTGTCCCAGCAGTTCCTAATCCTCTCCTCATTCTTTTTTGTTGTTGTTGTTTTTCAATTCTTGATTCTTCTTTCTGTTCCAGGTGAATGTTTATTTCTTCCTTTTGTTCCAAATCATTGATTTAAATTCTGGCTTCCTTCCCTTCATTGTTGGTCCTCTGTATACTTTTCTTTATTTCACTTTGTATAAGCTTCACTTCTTCCTTTATTTTGTGGCTATACTCAGTCTTTTCTCTGAGCATGGTTGTCACCAGTGTTTTCAGCTCTGCATCTGATGGGTTGACTATCTCCATTTCATTTAGTTTTTTTTTTTTTTTTTTTTTTTTTTTTTTTTTTTTTTTTTTTTTTTTTTTTTTTTTTTTTTTTTTTTTTTTTTTTGTTTGTTTTAGTTCTGTTCTTTCATTTGGGCCATATTTCTTTGCCCCCTCTATTTGGCAGCTGCCTTGTGTTTGTTTCTGTGTTTTTGTGTAGAGCTGCTTTTACTCCACAACTTGGTAGTATGACCTAATGTAGTATGTGTCCTATAGGTTCCAGTAACACAACATCCACTATCACCTAAGCTGGGTATTCGAGGTACATCCTTTGCTTGGGCTAAGTAACCCTCCTCTTATAGTTGAGCCTTGGTTGCTGCTGGCAGATCAATGAGAGGGATTTACCCAGGCCAGTCAGCTGACTGACTGTGACCACTGACCATGAGCCTCCGTCCTCTGTGGAGGATTAGCTGTGCAGGGACAAGATGGTGGTGCTCCATTGTTGTCTCTAGTTGTCCATTTGGTGTGCTGGCCCTGGGGTTTTCTGGGTGGTGTAGGCCAAGGTCAGGCCCCACTTGTGTGTTGCCCAGGGCACTCTACCTAAGCTATAAAGCAATCTGAGATAGCTGCTGCTTGTGCTGGGCTTGGAGATTCCCAGGGGAATCCAAGGTGTGAATCTAGGTTGGGTGCTGGGAATGCTGGGCCTGGGGCTCACTTAGGCAGCTGTTGCTTGTTTGAGAGGATTTAGGAAGTTGTGAAGCAGGAGTCAACCAGCCATTCATGTGGAATAGCAGCTTGGATGGGCTTATAAATTGGGTGAGTTAGACTCTCTGAGGATCTTCAAAGCAAATCAAACAGTGTTGGCCAGGTTGATGGAGTCTCAGATATGGCACCAGCTTACCAGTTCTTTGCGGGGGAGGTTTTATAAGAGACAGTGGCCTCTACTTGCCTTGATGAGAGACACTTCTTTTTTTCTTTATTTTTTATTTTTATTTTTTTTATTGTTGTTGTATTACATCTATCGCCTTTTTGCTCCCCTCCATCCCCCTCCCCACCCACCCATCCCCCCCCCAAAGAAGAGACACTTCTGATGGTGGTTTAGGGAGATGTGGCTTGCCTCTTCACACTCCATATCAAAATTACAACTAAAGTGTAGAACAATCATCAGCCAGAAACATCAGAAATTGAGCTGAATGGAATCCTGACAACTACAAAATTTTAAAAACCACATCCATTGAGATAGGTAGGAGGTGTGCAGCTGTCAAACAAGCTGGTCTCTCACCAATGTGTGGTGGATAAAAATTCAGGAGGGATAGCTCAGGATTGAGGAGTCCCAGCTCTACACCAGGAACCCCAGCCCAGGGTTCCTTGCCTGGAAGATAAGTCCCTGCAATTTCTACTATAAAACCAGCAGGGATTGAGTTGGTGGAAGACCTTTTGGAGCCCCAGGCAGTTCCTCTTAAAGAATCCACACATGGACTCACCTACTCAGACTCTCTCTGAGCTCCAGCACCAGGGTATACAGGAAGGAACTGAAGTATCTGCTTTAAAGTTTCCTCACAGGGAAGGGGATGGTGCAAACACTTGGAAAAAAAGATTACAATTATCACAGATAGTCATTATCTGATAACCTTTGTGCTAGGACTAGAGGCCTTATGCAAGAATTTTCTAAACATTTTTTGTTCAGAGAGGTATTTTTTAGTCCCTCATTCAAAATCTAATTGCTTTTAATTAACTCACAATTCTAAGAAACAGATAAGTAGAAAGTTGTACCTTATGCTGGGCATGGAGCACTCTGAAGACAAACAGTGACAAAAGGAACAAGGGACAGTGAAGGAAGTCATAAGAATAACTAAATTATAAGTGAAATCTCAGAAACTAGAACTATTTGTTCAACTTAGTACCAATTTTGTATGACTTAATACCTCTTAGCATATACTAAGCTGTATCTTTTACTGTCAGCGCCCTGCCTTATTTTCTCAAGTACCTTACCTTCCCCATAAGACATACAAACAGACACACATACAAACATGCACCCATAGTTCCGATACATAAAAATCACATACATTTTGCTCCTGTTTGTAGAAAAATCATTATTATAACATATGTATATCAATTTGGACAGGCCAAGTTAGGCTTCTGTAACAACACCCAAACATTTTGGAATGAAAATAACAAGGTTCTTTTTTATGTTTTATTGCCTAAGGGGAAGAATTTGAAATCTTTAGTAAATGGTGTGAATAACCACACAATGAGGTCCTGTGTACCTGGGCCTGCTGAAAATACAGGACAACTTAGTTGAAGAAAGATGCAAGGCCCTGAGGAAATGGGACACTGGGCTGGTAGGTTTGATGGGACATGACAGAGCAAAGGGAGCAGCATGGAAAAGCATGATGAGGAAGCCTGAGGACAGCCTCAGCCTGGGGGTGAGGGAAGGAAACGAGTCCCTAGAGTGTCATAGATTTTAGTGTAGTCAGTCTTTTCTAGAGCGCTGGCTGGTGGCTCAGTGGATAGGTGCCAGCCTGCAAACCCTAAGGTCGCTGGTTTGGTTCCCCAGCCAGGGCACATAACCAGGTTGCAAACCAGGTCTCCAGCCAGGTCCATAGCTGGAGGCAGGTGAAAGAAAACCATACATTGATGTTTCTCTCCCTTTCTTTCTCCCTCCATGCCCTTCTCTGAAAATAATGAACAAAATCTTAAAAAAAAAAAATCTTTTCTAAATCTTCCTGCTTTACCTAGAGAGTTACGTACTCTGATTTCCTTTCTCACCATTTCCATTCTCTTTCAATACTGTCTGGATTAATTGGCTCCTCACCCTGCGCCACACCACTGCCTTTTTTCCCCCACAAGCAGAAGTCTGCGAAAGGCTCTGCTTAGCATCTCCTCTTTCCTTTCTGTGGAGCTTTGTGATGTGAGGATCTGGGCTTCTCATAGATGAACATGCATTTATGTAGCATGGACTCCAAAGGAATATTCTTACACTCTCCCTGACCCATTTCCCTTTAATGTTGGGAATAGTAGCTTTGAGATCAGGATTGGGTACAGTGGTGTCCTAGAGGCCAACATTATGAACATAGAAGGGGGAAAGAAGGGTTGTGCAAGCACAGGGGAGGATTCTGGGTGCAGAGCCCTTGGTGACAAGCTCCTGGCCCCCCAGAAGGCCCCCAGCCTCAAGTTAGGAGACTGGAAGTATACTCTGTCTTTTGAGAGCAAAACCTCAAACCTCATAGTCAGCTCTGGACTTCCACAAAGGGTGTTTCTGGATCATTGCTCTTTCCAGCTGCAATTAGTCACACTTTTTCCCTTGGTGGCCTGACAGAAGTATTGGCCACACACTACTGTGGTCCAGGATCTTACAGAGCTCGAGGGTACCCCTGCTCACATCCACTCTTGAGAATCTGCACTTTGTTTAATAAAGCAATGAGGTTGTGGGAATCTCAGGCATGAAAAATCTGTGGGATAATGGGCTGAGTGTTGGTAATTCTCTCAAATAATAGAAATCAGGATTGCAGACCTCACAGCCTCTGCTCATCCATGGAGACCTAATGGAGCTGTGTTTTTTGAAAGACACTGGATGCATAACTATCTTTCCAGATGGGTCCTCAGGAGATTAAGACCCAGAAGACCCTTGGATTTGTATGGCTATTTGTCTGTAAGACCACACACTGCGTCAGCAGCCCCACTCTGCACGTCTCCAGCCTTGTCTAACCAGGTCTTCCAAGGTTGACTCAGACCTTTCCATGCTTTTTAGAAGCATTTCAAGTTTATTCTGCAATCTGGCCCTGGCTGGTCCTTCCTCATTTGTGCTCCAATTGTCCTTGTTAATGAACCTCCACCATGGTTAAGGCATTTCTGTTTTGCTTATTCATTATCCCCTGAATTTCACTAGACCATTTTAACCTTAATTGTTTTTAAAGTTTGAGCTCAGGCCTCACTTCATCCAGGAACTCACTCTAATCACCCCTCAAGCTGGAAGGCATGCCACCTCTTGTTTCTTATATTCCACATATATCAGAACTCCTACCCCCCACCCCATCTATCTCATACACATATAGCCATCTTGCATTTAACATTGTGAATATATCTTACACTCCTAAGAGTAATATGCTTAAAGACCAGCTAGGAAGTAGGAGGGAAGGTGTGGAGATGCAAAGACATCTTAACATCCTTCTATGTACCATGGCTGTCAGTGGCTTCGCGCCACTTGCTGAAACCTATATAAGATTGTCTCACATCCTCTGGGAAGTTCAAGGCCTCCCCTATAATTTCTACCAATTTTGGGAAGTTTATAGCCTTCTCCCCATAATTACTCCTATTCTCATTTCCTACTTGTCTGACACCCCCATATGTCTTAACTCCTAAAAACTTTATTAGCTCCGCACCAACCAGAAACTGCTCCTTTGTTTTGATTTCCTTGATAGTATCACTCATATAAGGCATGTGTAATAGCAAACTCTATCAAAGTCACAGTAGAACCTAGACTCCATTTGGCACCATGCAGTAAGCATAGGGTATTTGATACTGCTTTTCTTCAGCATCATTCCTTTGACTGGGGCATTTCTCATGAGCTAACATTTCTCTGAAAGACCTACCCTATACAATGAATGGGATGGTCCCTACACACCTTTCCTCTCCACAGGTCTCCTGTGGCAAAAACCCCTACCCCTCCAAACTCTCCTTAAGTTCTCATCAAACTAATTTAGCTATCTATTTTCTTACCAGCACATTTCCACCCACATGCTAGGTATCTATCCCATCCATCACAACCAAAGCAAAGTAGCTAGGTACAGTGGCAAGCTGAAGAGAAGACCATGGACCCTGGAGACCAGGCATGCTCCTTACTCCCTCAGAGGCAGGAGCAACTCAAGTTGTTACTTAAGTAGCAAGCTTCTTATTCATTCTGAAATAATTATACCCAACTTCTTTGGTTTGCTTTAGTATCCTTTGGATCACCAAGCACAGTACTTTTCACAAAGCCAATATTTGATGTATATAGGTTGAATGACAGAGTAATGGAAACAATAGATAACCTGAGATCTTCCCTGCCCAGGTAAAAGGGTGTAGCTCTGACAAAGTTTCGGGCCCTCTTAGCTGCCTCATCATCCCTACTTTTTATTTACAGTCTCCATTTCTTGTCTGCAGCTGGTTAGCTAATTGTCATTTTACTCTTTTTATAAAAGAGTAAAAGATTTGGCCCTGGCTGATGTGGTTCAGTGCATTGAGTGCTGGCCTGAGAACCAAGGGGCCACCAGTTAGATTCCCAGTCCAGGCTGGTCCTCAGTTGGGGGCACATGAGAGGCAACCACACATTGATGTTTCTCTCCCTTTCTTTCTCTCTCCCTTACCCTCTATATTTTAAATAAAATCTTAAAAAAGAGTAAAAGATGTAAGCTCATAAAAGATTATGAAATCTATTTTATATTTAAGATATAAAAGTCTATCTCATAATGGCTGAAGTCATGTCTACCACTGCCTTCCACTTCTCCATCACCCAACAGAAAACAGAATTATCTTTATGATCCAAAGTAAACTAGCTAAGCACTTAAGTATAAAGATTATATTTGGTCAGAAGTTCCTGCTAAATGTCCCTTAAATGTCACCTCCTTAGTGGAACCATACACTGTAAGGCAGCATTTTTTCCTAGTGGGTTTTTAGTCCCATATGAAAATCACTTTGGGTACTTGTTAAAAATGCAGAATCTTATTGAATCAGAATCTGTGAAGGTACTTACTGCCTTAATGGTAAGTGCTCTGGGTGATTCTTTTTTTTTTTTTCTTCTGTTTCAGTGGATTTATTTATTTTATTGTTATTATTTTTAATTTTATTGTTGTATTACATCCATCCCCTTTTTGCTCCCCTCTGTCCCCCTCCCCACCCACCCATTCCCCGCAAAGTCAATCCCACCTGTTGTCCATGTCCATGGTTCCTTTATACTAGGTTCTTG